>JAVGVS010001358.1:7500-23573 GCA_032718565.1 Distichodus sexfasciatus
AAAAAATTTTTTATAAAACAATGCATATATTTGTATTACGTTACACATATACAATATTATAAGTGTAATAAATACATTTTATATGAAGGTTCACCTTTTTAAAATAAATTGGGTAAACAAAGTACTTCAAATAGTTTGAGATGCAATAGTTCAATCTGTTTCCCTCTCTCTCTCTCTCTCTCTCTCTCTTTCTCTCAGACGGATGTGATGCATCAGTCTGTATTTGAGTTGGTTCATACGGAGGATCAGCAGGCTTTTAGGAGTAACCTGCACTGGGCTTTAAACCCTCCCCCAACCACCGGCCCGCCCCACGAGTCCCCACAAGGTAGACACACACACACACTTGTATTACTGTCTTTGTGAAGACCTTCCAATGACTCCCATACTGTCTAGATGTAGATAATACTATATCTACACCTTAACCTGAGTAACCAGAAGCAAATCTTTTACATCTTTTAGTTTCCCAAATAAAAAACGTGTATATTTTAAAAATTGACAATTTTTAAAGGTCCCTGTTTTTGTTTAACCGGTCCTCACATACTGTCTACCAAATGTCCCCATAAAACACAAAAATGAACAAATGAGTCTTCTTTTAAAGGATGGCCAGGATATTTTCAGAATTTCTATCAGAATCGGGATCGGACCATATAAAGTGATATCGTACCACCTCTAGTCATGACTTTACATTTAAATACCTTTTTATGTGTAAATTTGTCTGTTTTTATTTCTTTTAATCACATAGTAGAATATTTAGCATCATCATGCATGTCGACAGGAACAAGGGATGATGACTCAACTAATAGAAAGAGAGTTTCGACTAAAAGAAAGGAACGATTTGACCTTTAATAGGAACACTGCTGAGCTGGAAATGTTACAGGGTTAAAAAATATTTGCAAGAGGGATGTCTAACTTCTGAGACTGAATTTGGAGTGTGTGTATGTGTGTTCTCATGTGTGTCAGATGGGGACAGTGTGTCCAGTTCCACCATGGTTCCGACCTACGACCCTCAGCAGCTCCCGCCAGAAAACTCATCCTTCCTGGAAAGGAGTTTCGTCTGTCGTTTCCGCTGTCTCCTTGACAACTCCTCCGGATTCCTGGTGAGGAACTAGCTAGCTGGTTAGCTAGCAACTAGCTAACATGTTAACACACAAGCACATTTTGTTAGCACACGATTTTTTGTTGACATTTTCCGTCTCCAAGGCGCTGAACCTGCAGGGTCGGCTCAAGTTTCTCCACGGCCAGAACCGACGACTAGACGACGGGGGTCAGGTTCCGCCCCAGCTGGCCCTGTTCGCCATAGCGACGCCCCTCCAGCCCCCCTCCATCCTGGAGATCCGCACCAAGAACATGATCTTCAGGACCAAACACAAGCTGGACTTCACCCCAATGGCCTGCGATGCCAAGTAAATCTTTTCTCTCCAACTACTGTTGGCAGTTTGTCATGTTTATCAGTCTTCATGCTGCAATTTGTCCAGTTTTAACCGTTTGTGTCACAGGGGTAAGATCGTTCTGGGCTACACCGAGGCAGAGTTGCGAGTTCGAGGTACGGGCTACCAGTTCATCCACGCTGCCGACATGCTGTACTGCGCAGAGAACCACGTCCGCAGTAAGATATCTACATTGCAACCATCTGCTCATATCTGGATGAGTTTTATGTTTATGCAAAGCATTAATTCTGATATTGCATAATGATTGAGAAGTTGGCATTAGCATGGCCATGGCTGTTATTAAGTTGCATCAATCCCCATCTCCCTTCCCCCAACAACACACAGATTAGATGGAGGTGGGATTTACAGCCAATCTGCTGTCTTAACCACAGGAAGTGACATCTCGCCCTGATGTCAAACACCCTGACAATCTGCAGGTTGACAACCCCTTCGGTGCAGAAATGGAAATAGGAAAGAAAACAGTGATAGGGAAGATGAGTTTGGAACCAATTAGGCCCTACCCTGGTTTTTATACCTAGTAGCACTGCTATGGGCAGGAATGCAACAATACTGCAAACTGCAGAAACATAAGATGAGTGTTTTGGTTGGTTTTGCAGTGATTAAAACTGGAGAAAGTGGCCTGACCGTCTTCCGGCTCCTCACTAAGGATAACCGCTGGAAATGGGTGCAGGCCAACGCCAGGCTCGTCTACAAGAACGGCAAACCCGACTATATCATCGCCACTCAGAGACCGCTTGGGTAAGTCAGTTTCTCTTAAGCCGATATTAAGAAGATATTTGAAAAGTCTGCCTTCGGAAAGTAAAATTCCAGTCAGTTCTTCCTGATAGCCTAGAGCAGGGGTAGGCAACTCCGGTCCTGGAGGTCCGGTATCCTGGAGGTTTTCCATCCAACTGGATTGCAGAACATTTACACCTGGTCTCAGGTAGATAACCACAAGAAGAGACTGATCAGCTAGGATGGAAAACCTCCAGAACACTGGACCTCCAGGACCGGAGTTGCTACCCCTGCTCTAGGGAATGTATCCTTGTTTGGACTTTGGTTTCTTATTGCTAACATTAGCTTCTTCTTTTCAGGGAGGAAGAGGGCGGTGAGCACTTGAGGAAACGCTCCATGCACCTTCCTTTCACCTTTGCCACTGGGGAAGCCCTATTGTACCAGACAAGCTACCCTGTCCCAGGCTTCCAGGACAATTTGCTAGCCAAAGGCAAGAGTAGCAGGGCCAAGAAGGGCAAAGGGGACAAGTGTTCCAAAGACACACTGGACCCCAGCTCACTGCTCGGGGCAATGATGAGGCAAGATGAGTCTGTATATGTTTGCCAGCCAGCGGTGGAACCCAAATTACCTTACCATGGCAGCCTTTTTGGTGAGCTGGGAGAAACCAGTGCTTTCTCTGCATCCACAGAAAGTGAAAACTGGGATCCAGCACCAAATGGCTTGACTGGAGGCTCAAAACTAGAAGTATCTAGTTTTGACCCTCTGCTGGCCACTCTGGACTCACTGTCCTTGGAAAATGAGGAGAGCTGCTCCAACAGTGAGTTGTTCAATGCTCTGGAAAACCTTGGTCTGAATGCAGAGGATTTGGAGCTGCTGCTCTTAGATGAACGAATGATTCGTGTGGAGATGGAGCCGGACTTTATCCCGTCTCTCAATGACCTCCTCACCAACAACGAAATCCTGTCTTACATCCATGATTCTCTGGAAAATAGTACCATAGATACTGTGAGTGATGGATCTGCCCTGCTTCCAGCATCCGTCCCAGATCTTCTGGATCACGTTCAGGGTTCATCCAAGTCCTGCCTCCCATCCAACGAGCCAGTTCCCATCTCTGAGGCAACCAACACGGATGTGCCAGATCCATACATGCCCTGCCACCCGCCCCCACAGCCATCCCCAATTCTGCAACTTTCACAACAGATGCAGCAACACCTAAGCACTCAGTCTCAACATCATAGACAACCAGGATGGATGCCCAATTCACGGGGTGCTGAGGTTGATGTGGTCAGGTTTCCCCAACCTAACCCTGCGGTACACAATGGTCACTGGATCCCCCAACAAACACAAGCGAGTCTGGACGACCCCTGTCAGGTTAACGGCAAGTTGTCCGACACTGATGCATTGCAAGAAAGCTGGCAGCAGGACCAGCGGTGCCTCTGTAAGCAAAAACCAACAGACAGCAGTGGCCCTAACAACGGGCTCTACGGTGCCACCTTGTGGCAGGGATACAACTTCATAGACCAAGCGGACCTGTTAGGCACTAGACCCAGTACGGACAGTGTCGTTGTGAATTACAATATGGCGTCTGGATCAGGGGTAGAATTTACAAGTAGTAGCTCAAGTGGGGAAATGCTTCCCTTTCCGGGTATCATGACATCATCCGCCGCCTATCAGCAGGTTTATCAGAAACAGCAACAGCCAAAGGTCCCTCCCACATATTACTCCTACACCAATCAGAACTCCTCCCTGGAACACATCCTGGTCTTACCCCCACCTCAGGACCTCTCCACCGTGAATTCTTATGACATGTTTGACTTGTCTTCTACCCAAGCCACCAAGGTAAGAGCCTGTTTTACGCAATTCATAAGTTTTTTCTGGGAGAAGCTACCAATCTAGGGTGTCATATGAAGTCTGTCCCTTTAAGAAGGTAGCATAAGGTAGATCTCTTGGAATTTAAAAGCAGCATTTTGGGTATCATAAACGGCGAGTCCAAGCCCAGGATTCTGTTCCTATCCTATTTCGGGCAGGAGGCAGGGGACAAACACTAGGTGGGGGCTGATGCACTGCAGGCCACACACACCTAGGAGCCAATTTTAGATTAACCAGTCAACCTACAGCGCAAGCTTTTGGAGTGTGGGAGGAAACCGGAGTATCCGGAGAAAATCCACACCAACACAGAAATGTCCCACGGCTGAACAAGGACTCGAATCCAGTACTTTCTTGCTGTGAGGTGACAACGCTAACCACAGCACTGCCGTGCCGCCCCTTTTCTGAACTAGCTGTCCTCAGTTTAGAAATGTAGAAATGACCGTTAGGTACTGATATTACTGAATCACATTTCTTTCTGTTTGTTTACCCTACAGAGAGTATCCTTAATTTATTTGATAATCCGACCATAATCCCTTGCTCTGTTGTTCCCCTTATTAGCACGGTCAGTGCTGCTAAATGTGACATTCTGACTCAACACGCTCTGCTGGGCGGCACGGTGGCGCAGTGGTTAGCGCCGCCGCCTCACAGCAAGCAGTTTCGGGGTTCGAACCCCAGGGACGGCCGTAGGGTCTTTCTGTGTGGAGTTTGCGTGCTCTTCCTGTGTTCGCGTGGGTTTACTCTGGGTGCTCCGGTTTCCTCCCACAGTCCAAAGGCATGCAATATAGGTTAATTGGCGACTCTAAATTGGCCCCGTAGGGTGTGACTGTGAGTGTGAATGTGTGTGTGCCCTGCGGTGTGTTGGCGCCTGCCCAGGGTTGGTCCCGGCCTTGCGCCCGTGAGTTCCCGGGATAGAACCCAGTTGGGATTAAGCGGTTCAGAAAATGAATGAACGAATGAATGAACACTCTCTGCTTTTGTTCGCCGCGTTCCTTCTCGTCCTTGTTTTTCCGTCAATCCCACGAACCGAGTTAAACAGCTTGAACGAAGTAACACCTAAACTAATTTTCCTTTTAACCCGGGAATGAGAACAGGAGCTGGATTCTATTGGCTTAGCGGGGCTTTACGCGGAAACTCGTAACCAGCACCGTACGGCAGAACCTTGGCGATCTGTGATTTGAGGATCGGCGCAAATTCTCTCCGAGTAGATTGTTGGCAGATTAACTCTAAAGGGATGACAGTCTCTAAATTTGGTGCAGTGAACGAGCCGGAAATAGAAATGATCCTTTTGATTCAGCTCCAATAACAGCTCTGCTCTTTTATTTGTTCCAGCTCTCGCTAAATGAGGGAAGGTGTTGACCTCTGTGTTCTCTCTGGGGTGCAGGGCTGGGGTTTCACATAAATCACCTAAAATCATTTACAACCAACACATAGGTTTTAAACAGGACGGCACGATAGAACTCTACCTGTCTATACAATGCAGAATTGTATTGCATTTATTTTCCTTTCTTCTGTGTCTGTTTCTCTATTTTTTCTTTTTTTCTTGTCTTTTTCTATTAGCATGTGTCTCACCATTTTTGTTTCTGTCTCTATTTTTCTCTCTTTCATTCTTTCCTTCCATTCTACTTGACTTTTGCTTTCTTTCTTTCTTTCTTTCTTTCTTTCTTTCTGTGTACAAGTGTGCACCATGTAGTGGAATATGCCATGAGAAACTTATGTTCACAAATGAAATAAATTAAGGAGAAACATTTTCACAAATACAAAACAATCTGAGAATCACCTTGAACTTTATCCAGGAAACTACACTTGCAATTAATCCTGGAAAACAGAAAGTTAACCAGGCAAATTTGTTCATTTATCTTTGTATTTTGAGACTGACCGATTAATCGCCATCTTAATATTATCAAACAATATCAGCTAATTAAAAAGTATATGGTATGAAACTTCACTCATGGACTTCACAAGCATTTTAACAATCTGAAAAAGAAAATCAATTTATGCTGTGTGTTTTTGTGGAAAATTTGAACATTTTCATCATTTTTTAAAACGATAAACCAAATATTGAATAAATACCAGCTTGATATCAGTCCTAACGTGTCGGGATTGATTTAATTCACATCCTCAGCCCCATTTTTTCTGTCAAATCACACCTTCACACTTTAATACACACACTTTGTGGGCGAGCATTTTAGTGTAGGTTAGTGATTGCACCTTTAATTACTTTTCGTCATGCAGGTCGTTACTGCGGCTCGCCTCTAATTTGGCCGGATTCCTTGAGGGACACAGCGAATTTTCTGTCCGTTCTCGTTAGCTTTAACGAGCTTGTTTGCCTTTTACGGGGTAAAAATGGGGGGAGTAAAGAAGACGAAGAGTTTGCAGGGAGGAAGGGAGCGAGAGATTGAGAGATGGAGGAGTGAAGGTGGCGGGGGACAAGGGGAATTCAATCCTCTGTGGATAAAAGTAGTCCTGGTTTGGTTGTTAAATGGCTGTGTAAGTGTGTGTGTGTGTGTGTTCGGGGTCAAAGCTTTCAGCTGAGAGAAGAATAGAGCTGTACTGCCCAGTCGAGCATGAACAGGTCTGACCTACAATCTGCCCACTGTATTACACACACACACACACACACACAGCAAAATGCATGCATCGAAAAGTATGAACTCATATCCATACACTAATAAATTTGTCTTTGATTCATGTTGTAGTACATTAATTTCAGCATCTTCAGATTTGTTTGTTTGTTTACGTTTGTTTATTTGTTTGTTTTGTTTGGTTCATGAAATCATAATTTAACAGCTTTGGGATTTATGAAATAATTATCATTATTTGTGTGTGTGTGTGTCCCAGACAGAAAATGGGCGTGTCCTGAGCTCCGCCAGCGTGTCCTACGCAGGAAGTTGTGTGCTCCCCAACGGCGACGCAACCGCTTCCACCCCTGTCGCCCTGGCAACCAGCCCCCGCCCCGGCAACGAGCCTCTACCGCCTCTGCCAGATCCTCAAACTACCGGCTTCTACCTCTAACCACGCCCACGATCACCACCACCATCGCCACCTAAGCCGACCAATAGGTTTACCAGGACCACCGGACCCACCCATTTCCACACAGCCGACCAATCGGGTTGCACTGCCGGACCCACATATTCAATGCAGCCGACTAAACGGGTTGCACCGCGGAGGCCGCCGGCTGATTCCACCAAACTGACCAATAGGGTTGCACTGCCGGACCCGCCCAGTTTTACCCAGCTGACCAATTCGGTCACACCACCAACTCCCCCCCGGCCACCACCACCCCCAATTCAAGGCAGCTGACCAAACAGGTCGCAGCGCCGAAGCCGCCCCATTACATCCAGCTGACCAATCGGGTTGCCCCGTCGGACACGCTCGACCCCTCGACAGGACGACTTTTAAAAACCACTCACAGAGATGAAAGCATAATTTTTTATTTTGCCCCGCCGCAAAATTTGTGAAGTCAAAGATCAGTGCAAAAGTTAGCTAGCGACTTTTTAAGCTAGCTAGCGGCCAATTTCTAACGTACGAATGAAAATGAAAAGGTGGTTGCGCTGTGCCGCGGGACCGGTCGGTTGTGTTTGTAGATAAATCATGCATACATCAAATGACAAAAATTCCACCGACCTGAGGAAGAAGCCGCTAGTCGGAAACGATGCAGTGTTAGCCGTGCTGCTGGTTCATGTGGGAATAAGTGTGTGGGTGTTTGTGTTTTTCATATGTGTGCGTAAGTGTGTGTATGTGTGTGTGGCACAAAATGTTAATTGTCCGAGCTAGACGAAAAAGAGAAGCACTTATCTCCCTCAAAACCGATTGTTGCTACGACGGTTCCGTCGACTGTTAGCGTGTATGTTAATTTATTTACAAAGGTTGTCCTGACGACGGTTTTACAGCCTGTTGTATTAGTTGCATTGCACGTAAAGATGAAAAACACATTTTCAGGTAGCTACTGAAGGAGTAATAACGCTGAAAAAAAGTAATGTGACTAATAATAATATCTTAGCGATTGTTCGTTTGTTTCACAAAACAATAGCTGATTACGAGTTTTAGCGTTCTTGGACTTTCTACTGTTTCTTTCTAAAAATTTCTTGGATTTTTTCGGCACATGAACAAAAGCCAATATATATGTTTACCAAGCGTAAGATGATTTGCAAACTTTCCTCAAAGAAAAGAGTGACTTTTAGCAAACATTTAAAGTTTTTCCCCATAAACTTACCATTTTAAGAATATATCCATTGTTTCTCTTCTTGTAAATTCACAACTTAAATCTTGGAGGATTTCTTCCTGAGAACAATTTTTTTTTAAACTTGAGGTTCAATGTGTTAACAAACCTACGCATAAATAAAAACCCCATTAACTGATCAAAAATACAAATTTGGCATGTTTTCCAAAACGTAGCCCAAAACATTCCCTTAAACAAATGTTTATTAGTTACTTGCTCGTGAACAACCGCTAGCAAAATGTGCGTAAACATTTTTCCAAACATAACTTTTTTTTCTTAGCTAAACATTTCCTATTAGCTAACACTTATTACTAGTCACATTAGCATCTCTGGATGGTGTGCGGCTTTAACCGTTTCTGAGAAGGTTTTGTCAGTTCTGTCGTTCGCTGGTGAAAAACTTGCTTTTCAGTTTACTGTTCCGAGACCAGGCATGTGTTTTCCGTCGTCATGGTTACTGTAAGGGTTTTAACGCTAACGAGATGAAACGATCCAACCTTACTGACGCTGTGAGTAAAATGAAATAATTTAATAAAAGCCAAATGTGAAAGCAGTTCATCTCAGAAAGAGATTGTGTAGGTGCGACTGGGAGCATAACGTTATTGAATGTTTCATAAATATTGTAATAGAATTTTTTAAACAACAAAAAAGTATGTTTATTTCATGCCAGTGCTGCAAAGTTATTTTAAGCTAGTGTTGTTGTGGTGGTGGTTTCGAAGTCACAGAAAATGCA
This sequence comes from Distichodus sexfasciatus, assembly GCA_032718565.1. NCBI lineage: Eukaryota > Metazoa > Chordata > Actinopteri > Characiformes > Distichodontidae > Distichodus > Distichodus sexfasciatus. The sequence goes on from JAVGVS010001358.1 coordinate 16,481, forward strand.
TTTCTACTAAACGGAAAAATTGATTTGGATCATTCGATAGAGGACATGAGCCAACGTTATTTTTTTGTCTCATTATCTCGAAATTATGCTTTTTTTCTTATGATCTCAAGATAAAGAAAGGTGCAAAAACACGTTAGGGAAGATGTTAGGGCAGTTGTAGATATGAAAAATGTAATAATTGGAGCTTTTGGAGGGGATAAAAGTCTGAGAATCGAATCGGAAATTACAAGATTGAAGTCGTAAATTTGCGAGAAATAAACTCAAATATTCTTGCAAATTGTAAAGTCAAAAATTAGAGAATATCAGCCTTTTATTGCAATAAATCTTAAAGATTTCCACTCTTCCGGACGTTTTCTTCTCGTAAATTGACATGTCCAAGTCCTTTGAGATTTAAGTTATAAATTTACGAAAAAAACACTCAAATGTTCTCTGAAAGTGTAAAGTCAAAAATTTGCAAAATGCCCACCTTTTGGTGAGGTTTTATCTTCTTGCAAATTTATGGCTTTATGAAGATCTGACTTTTTCTTGAAAATTACAAATTTTAACTTTGATGATAAATCCTTTAAGCATGATAAATAAAGAATATACGATTTTGCTTCTCGTAAATTTACAACTGTAATCTTAAATACCTTAACACATATTTTACAGAATATCTGATTACTTTCTTATAAAAAATATAATTTCTCATAAATTTCTGATTTTTCACACTTTTACTCTTCCCTCAGCTTCAATTGTATTTTTTTCTAGATTAATTTAATTATCTCCACATCAGAAGAAAAATAACTGGCAATCTAGAAAAAACAAGAATAAAAATAATGCATTGATGCGTGTTCTCTATCGACCTCTCTACTCGTCTGTTGCTAGACATCCCTAAAAACTTTGGACTCATTTGAGTATGCACATTTAAACCTTGGGGGCAAAATTAACATTAAAAATAAAAACATTTCCAAACAAGCTCAGCTCAGACTCTCCCCAACATGAGCCGGCGGTAATTGTGTTGAACGCCGAGATGTTGATTGTGTGACGCAATGGTCCATTTTATTCCCTTTTGTTAGAGACATATTCAAACATTTACGGAAATGTGAGCGATCCAAGAAAACACCACTCAGATCAACTTTAACAAAAAGATAAAAGGTTTTAAATATACATTTGTAAATAGTTAAGTGATTTTTATGACTTTATTTTCTGTTGTCGTGAGCACTATTTTAATATGACGACGTATTAGAGCTGGTGTAGATTTAGAAAAATTATATTGGAGCTGAAATATATATTGGTTTAAATTGAGAGGGAAAAATGATAGAAATTTAAGCTGTAAATTTGCAAAAAAAAAAAATTAGATATTCTCAGACACTGTGAAATCGTAAATTTACGAGAAAGAAAATTGCAGTTTCACGATTCAAGTCCATCATTTCTGATTAAAAATGTTGTACTTTCTGACATTGTGAGGTCACGGAAATGAAATTCAGTCACCTGACTTTTCTAGAATTTTCTAGTTCTTGCTTAATTTATTTTACGTTTTTAAAATTAAATATTTTTCCTTTGCATATTTATAGATCTATCATTTCTAAGTAAATTTCACATATTTCTTTGTAAATTTACAACTTTAATCTTATAACTGCTCAGTCATTTTTCTTCTCAATTTTACTGCCTTCCCACAGCTCTCTCATTTTTAAAAATCTACATTAAAATACGCCGTCATAATTTTAAAGAGCACAGTTAGCGAAAAAGTCCTTCAGCACAAGAGATGAACTCATAGGAAGTTTTTAAAATATAAAAAGTACTGTACAAATCCCCTCCTGTACCTTGTTCTATTTCAGCGTTTTGATGAAGTAAAAAATGATGAAGGTTTGACACTTTTTTTGGGGGAAAAAGAGAAACGAACAATTGTGCCATAAACGGTGAAACTGTCCAAAGTTGAAATTCTGTTAGAAATAATGTCCATGTGGAGTTTTCTTTTCTTTTTTTATGACGAATCACCTTTTTTGATTTTAATGTTGAGATTTTTGGGCACGCTGAGGCGGGAGGGCCGGTACGTATGCAGTTTTTTTCTCCGTTTCGTCTTTTGACTGCTCATCGAAATGTATTCTCCAATCTGGAAAATAAAGGAGTTGTGCAATCACAGACGGAGCTTGTGGTGGTTTTTATTTCATTTTTTGTTGAGTTTCCAATATCTTAATTGAAATGTAAAATTGCAACCATCACTACTCATTGCTGTATTTGGGGTCCCAATGTGCTTACATTAAAAAAAAATTGAAATTATAATGTGCATTTTTGCAGATTTTTGATAAAATTGGTCACAGTCTTTAAATTCACTTGACCAAAAATTCTGCTCCATTGCCAGTTACTTTATATTATTTATTATTTACCTACAAATTAACATTATATGGCAGTAAAATATTAAAAAATATATATATTTCAAAAACCTCAAATGATTTCTGATCTCGTAAGATTACGACTTGAGATTGCCTTATTTTAGAGCAAATCTGATTCTTTGAACATAAAAATTTAATTTCTCATAAAATGTTGGAAATGAATATCAAAAATTAAAACGTTTTATATTTCGATTTTGGTTTTGAGGTGAAAAGCAAATGATCAAAAGATACACTGATGACTCCGGTACAAAGAACAGGAAACATTGCTATATAAACAGTCGTCAAAAGAAGCGGATGCCGTATAAACTGCCACCATCGCCTCTGTTGCCGTAGAAACCGTTGCCCTCCAAACAGGTGAGCCTCTTGAGAGACTTGTGTAAATGTAGCCATCTCACGCCACTGCAGATCCAGAGTTTCCAAACACACACACATACAAACACATACAGACACACACACACACACAATGCTTTTATCCCGGCGTATTGATCCAAGTGTGGACACACTGCGAGTGGACGCTTTTCACACACTCCAGCTCCCAGCTGCCTTAAAACATGCAAACACATCTCAGCTTGGCCAAGCACTACAGGAGCTGTTAGTGACAACAGAGTGCATATGTGTGTGTGTGTGTGTGTTTTACTTTGTGAGGATTGTCTGATTTATATGTTTTGTGGGGACTGGTTCTGATAAGAACAGAAAATAAAAAATTAGAGATGCACCAATCCAAATTTTTCAGTTCCGATATCAATGCCGATACTTGGGCTTTGGGTATCGGCAGATCCTGAGTACCGATCTGATACCAGTTGTTTTTGTTTTTTGTTTTTTTTGTGGGGGGGGGGCATTTTGGATAATTTGGCGCATTTGTCTGTACCACTATAATTAGGCTTAATTATAGTGTTTGTATAGAAGTTAGCCGTACATTCCTTACGTTGTTGTGTTTATGACATAAGGACAGTGTCTGTTTTTTTGGATTGCGGAGTTTTTATTATGTAGAGACACTTCTTTATCCATTTGGAATACATCTGGATATCTAATAAAATTATTTGATAAATAATGCATATATTCTATATTTATTTCTTACTCTCTAACACTATAGAATGTAAAAAAAAAAAAAAAGTTTTCTGATTAATTGACTCATTTTGACCTACGCCTTATTTTGGACTCATTTTTGACATGACCGCGTTCCACATGAGAATCGCGTGGCATGACGGCGTTCCATACAATAACGCGGCGAACGCGTCTCGGAATAAACAATGAAAGCATTGAGCAAACGATGTATTGTATTGTGAGTAGAACGCTGGTTGTTTTTATTTATCAGCTAAATTATGGGTTTTGTCTGTAATCAAGGGGAAGATTTGACTGAACTGTAACGCTTTAGTGAATGTTGGACTGCCCTGTGTGAGGCGCGCGCTAACAAACAGAGAAGAACACGCACAGTGTGTTTGGACACACCTTCCCATTCAATGTTTTCTCTTCATTTTCATTACTATTTACATTACAGATTCTCACCAAAGGCATCAAAACTATGAATGAACTGTGTAAAGGCTATTTGACCCAGAAGGAGAGTGATGGAGTGCTGCGCCAGATGGCCTGGCCTCCACGGTCACCTGACCAAACCCAATCGAGATGGTCTGGGATGAGATGGAGCGCAGAGTGAAGGCAAAAGGGCCAACACGTGCTCAGCATCTGTAGGAACTCCTTCAAGACTGTTGGAAAACCGTTTCAGGTGACTACCTCATGAAGCTCATCGAGAGAAGGCCAAGAGTGGGCAAAGCAGGGATCAAAGCAAAGCGTGGCTATTTTCAAGAATCTAAGATATAAAACATGTTTTGGGTTATTTCACACTTTTTTGTTTACTACATAATTCCATATGTGTTCATTCGTAGTGCCTGCAGTGAGAATCTACAATGGAAATAGTCATGATGATAAAGAATAAAACATTGAATGGGAAGGTGTGTCCGAACTTTTGACTGGTAGTGTACAAATTACAAACGAAGAAAACTCTACAATTTACAGATCGGCTCAGTGCCACCGATACCCGATACCGATACCCAGCTGTCCACGTAGCGGATCCCTAACTAGTTAAAAGTTGTGACACTAGTAAAAGCTTAGTAGAGGCAAAAGACTAGTAAAGGCTAAAGACACCTGAGCTAGCTACCTAGTGTTCGTTTTATCATTCACTAGCTACCTAGTGCAGATTTTGTGCCTCACTAGTGAACTCGTAAGGGCAAATAGACTCTCACTAGTCAACAGTTGTCCCTTACTAGTTACACTAGTGACAAAGTCAAAAAACGGCCTCACTCGTGCAACTAGTGGACATGTAGTGGAGCTTTTACTATTTCAAACCAGTTTTCAAACATGTTCAAATCTCTACCACAAACTGTATTGCTGGATATTGATTGATATAGGCTTGAAATTCTTCCCACTTTTATTCTTAATTCATCAATTGCTTTGCTGTAAATCTTATTAGAGCTGAAAAATTCGTATTATTTAAATGTGTAACATATTAACTTACAGTTAATAATAATAACTGTAGTGGTGAAAACCCATATATACTATAATCTAGGGTTTTACACTGGCTCGCTCCAGTCTCAACTGGGCGTGAGTGGGTATGACTGTGTGTGTGTGTGTGTGTGTGTGTGGCCCCCTGCCCCAGTCGCCCCTAGCAACAGAGGCAGACCAGACAGTCCTGTGGAGAGAGAGAGAGAGAGAGAGAGAGAGTGAGATAGGAAGAGACAGATAGAGAGAAGTAAGAGGAGAGTCTTGGTTCTGGTGAGAGATGCTTGTGGCTCTTTATACAGACATATGTTGCTCTTCTGTTCACATCACATTATTATTACCAGCTTTCATTCCCGCGTTCAACACGAACACACGTAAATCTGCGTCTCAATCTCTCGTTTAACATTCAATTAAACATTAGTAATGAAATACTCTAAGCGATCCGTTTATTGTGAGTTCTTATCAACATTATAGACAGATAGATAGATAGGGTTTACGTTCTCTCTTACACACACACACACCTTTACAGCACACGTTTTTACCATCGCCACTCACATTTGATTTACACACCTTTTTAAGTGTGTGTGTGTGTGTATTACACCTCACTATGCCAAGACGTGCCTTAAAATATTCACACAGTATGGAGCGGGTAACGTTGAGTCTCCCACACTCAACACACACTCAACACACACACACTGATAATGCATTGACCCACCAACACCAAGAGCTGACCTGATTTCTCTCTCTTCCTCTACTTCCTCTATCACAGTCTCTCTCCCCCCCCTTACCTCTCGTTCTCTCCCTTTCTCTACTTCTCTACCTCTACCAAAATACGGGGGAGCGTTTCTCCACCCTGATGTTTGCTGTCCTAAATGTGTGTGTGTGTGTGTGTGTGAAAGCCAGGGTGTGCGTGAGAGGAGAGCAGGCTGACCATCGGACTCCCGGAGAGGAGACGACTGGACACATCCACACATCCAAACGCGAGGAGACATGAGAGAGAAAGAGAGAGATGAAGTGATACTGGGGAGAGAGAGAACGTGAGGTGATCGATGGTGTAAGACTTAGACAGTCGGAGACTCAAATTCTGGAGGACAGAGGGACGGACAGAGAGAAGTAGAGAAAAGAAAAAGAAAAGAGGGAGCGGGTGATGGAGAGAGAGAGAGAGAACTGAGGGAGAGAAAGAGAGAGAGGGAAACCGCGTGTGACCGAGAGATTGTGATCGAGAGAGTGTGATAGAGAGAGTGATAGAAAGAGAGAGTGCGTGTTATTTTAGTCCTGCAGTGCCCAGTGGGGTTGGGATCACGCCGGGTGTGTGCTCTTTCGGCCCAGCAGGGGGCACCACCAATGTCACGCTGCTATTTTTAACACGTTTGACACGTTCTCAAACTGCCAAACTGTTCACTAGCTCAATTTTGCAGATGTTAAAACTAAAAGAGAAACAAAAAAGTCAGTGCTCTTTTAATGAGGATTTATTTTAAATCAACGTCCGGTAAAATTCTGAAAATAATTGTAAATGATGAAAAATAAGTTGGTATTTATACGATATATTATACAAGTAAAGAACAGACGAAAAGCCAATAAGCTATCGTTTTACACAAACATGCATGCAGTTCAACGTAAAAAAAAAAACACTCTTCCATATGAAAACGTCAGCAAAACGTCATATGTGGGTTTTTACGAAAATAAATTTTTCAATTTGAAAAGTTTTCATTTCAGAAATTGCAGTTCATTTGAAAAGGGACAAAACGATACACGAATGAAACCTGAGCGGTGTAGGTATTCAGACCTTTCTCTCCAGCTGCTGTAGGAACGTGCTTTAACGGCCTAAACGGAGATGTGGAATATGCGAAGGTTGAAGGAGAGGATGTGAGCAGATTGCACTCGTTTATTTTCGGGTGTTTTTTGGACGTGACGTTGCGTTCTCCCTCGTTCTCCCCTTCCACGGCCTCCTGGTCCCTCGGCTGCTCCCACAATCTGTCAATGCACATTACTTCTGCTGAGTTCCCTCTTTCTCAACCTCCCTCGTTCTCTCACTCTCTCTCTGTTCTCCACTCCCTCCTTTCTTTATGGACTTGTTCATCCCATTTATATATGCTTGTTTATATATGTCAGTGGTAGAGTGAGTGTCTTTATTTTGCAGCTGAAAACTGCGGCGATCGAAATTTTTGCAGAACCTAACACAGAACCCTAAGGAACCCCTGTGGAATATATATATATATATTCCA
>JAVGVS010001359.1:0-23557 GCA_032718565.1 Distichodus sexfasciatus
ATATTTTAAGTCAATATAAATTATTTTAAAATATTTTTGCTCAGTTTAGTTTTCCTTTTCTAACATGCAAAGTTATATTCTATTTATTTCAAGTCTATTTAAATCGATTTTATTTATTCAATATATTTATTTTTAAAATTTCTTTGACTGCGTCTCAAACATTACTTTTGAATTATACCCGTATTTTCTCTTCAACCCATGACGAATTTAAAGCGTCTGGTCGGTAATAAATGCTTCATTATAAAAGTTTCATTTTATCTCGAAACACGACATTCTGATTTTTTTTATGTTTATGTTTGTTGCTGTTAACTATAAGTCAACTCCCGTGCAACGTGACCTATGTTCGCCTTTCGATTAATATTGGGTAAATTGTCAATCAAGGAATTACGGGATTAATGTTTCTAATCTTGAAAGCACTTTCAGCACACAGAATGTACATATGTGCAGCATGTCTACGTGTTGGGCAAATACAAAGCAGAAGAAAAATAATCGCTGAGTAACTCAATTATAATAGAACAAAAATGTTTATCTAACGTGAACGTTCAAAATATTCACTCGTCAGAATCGTAGATTTTAAGGGGGGGGGGGGGGGGGGTAAATAAAAAATCAAGACATAAAAGAAACTGCGTCAAAAGTCTTACTGGTTCCCTGTGTCCTTTGTGTTGGTGTGGTTTTGGGCCTGAATGTTTTAACCTGTATGTTGGGCTAATTCAAGTCACGCATTTAATTTCTTACAAATGGTCTAACCGTAGTTCAATAAGTTTATTTATTTATTTATTTATTTATTTATTTATTTACATATTTAGAAGCATATTTTCTTGTAACAAATGCAATAACTTGAGTGAATAATCTCTACATTAAATGCAGTACTTAATTCATATCCAGTAAAAGTACTATAAGTTTATTATGATGTTCTTTGATCTTTATGAAACTGGCCATTGTCGTGGCCTGTGTGCCTGGGCCTTTTTCATGCCGACAGCATCCCGTCCCCTCTCCATATAATAAACATGCATAACATTCAGTACATTTTAAATTCACAGTTGTACGAATTGTTAATAATGTGGCTTATCTCAGCTGGAACAGCAAAATGTCTACAAACGGGCTTGAACTCTGCATCTGCCTTTTATCTCCTAAAAACAAAACAGTCAAACGATGATTATTTTATCACATTTTTATGTCATAGAAAAACGTAAAAAATTGTAATTTAATGCGATGGAAAACCTTTGCGGTGACAAAAATCAATGTCTGAAACAGTTGGTTCTATACCAATTTATTATTCATGGAAATAAATTCTTAGGCAATGCTCTTAGGTTCTCTAAATTATTAAATGGAAATAGCCTTTCATGTTTAGTGCAATATAAACTTTTGGTGTTTTATTTTCACAACGCTCCTCGAAAAAAAAACAACACTTTAGGTAGGCTGTGTTTTAGGAGAGTGGTAATGGTTTGCAGACAGAATCGTACACTACCAAATAAATTGGGCAAAAAGACGAATTACGCCAAAATAGCATTCGATATCGAGTTTTATAAACCTTGCTACCTATTAAAATATAGCAGAAACGCATTTAGAGTAAAACTAAAATAATGAAAAAATCTCAATTAAATATCAATCCCCCACGCACCTTTTAAAGATCACAAATCGCGTCATTTGTTTTAAAAACACACTGATTTCTTTTCGTTTTCTTATTTCTTCGATATCACATTCATTAAGAAAAATGTAAATGTAAATGTAATGTATATAAATTAAGTAAATCATATAATAATTGATGAATTATGTAATGTTCGCAGTGTTTCATGCTCTTTGAAGGATTTTTTGGTCTGCACTGTCAGTCTGCCCATGTCAGAATTATATTTTAACTTAGTGATGTTTCGAATAAATGACCCACTCTCAGTATTTTAAATATAAAAGTCAGACGTGACATTTAAATTATATAAATTGTTCTTTAATTCTATTAATCGGCCCTGACGATTTACATATATTATTTGTTACCTTTTGCTTTATGTTTAGTTACTTGGGTTATCTTCTTGTTTGTATGTTGTATAATGGTCTTGTAAATCATTTTGAGACTTTTGTTTGTGATCAATGCTATACAAATAACACTGATTTATGATACCCCGTTGGTCTAGATTTATTGGCTAAGACCGCAGTAACATAAGGGGGGCGGTGAGCTCTACTTATATTTAACAGTTAAAATGCAATTTCGTTCAATTTTGACAAAATGCGATTTATAATTTAAGAAATAAGACTCAAAGAAAGATGAATTGTCCAAAAACCACACACTTTCCTGGAATATTTCGTTCAAATTCTGTTCTATAACAACATAGAGGAAAAACAGAACTTTTTGTCAAAATATCTTGCAAGTAAAAACCAAACCTTCTTGAAAGTGTAAAATGTTTATTTTGATATTTTTATACTGTGCAACAGTCACAATACAATAGTTATCCATACAACAGACCAGTAAGACAAATGAACACTGTATACAAAATTGCTGTCTTTAACCAGATGGGAGGTGACTGGTGCTTCTGCCTATTTAGCATTTAATATGCCTATAGACTGAACCTAGATCATGACCTTATAACTTGCTCTTAACCAGTGTGAGCTGTTTTTATAAACGTTTTTGGAACAATGCAAAATAGCAACTGAGTTTTAGATTTTTCCCCAACTTTCTTACAACTTGGAAATTAACAGGCTGACTACAGCTTATTGTTAATTTTTAATCCTATTTTTCTCTAATAGATACAGGCCTTTATAGTTTAGAAATGAACTAAATATATATATTTTTTCTTTCATACAATGTAAATGCCAGCGAAATATAGCAGGAATGTTTAGTAGGCCTAACTACCCAAGAAAGGCAAACAAAACCAAAGTCTTCATGCGTTTAAAGAACATACACACTTAAAGTACAAACAACAAGTTTGGATTCGTCTGGGGGAAAAAAAAGACCAAAGTAAAAATACATATAAAAGAATAAATTCAGTCACACGCAAACAGATGTGAAACCGTTGCATACACTTTAAAATAAAGATCCAAAATGGTCTGTTTGGAGAGAAGAACTGTGGAAGGAATGGTGCTTTAAAAGAACCAGAACTTTGACAAACCTTTTTCCAACACCAGGTTCTTCCACAAACCATATAATGAATCATTTACAGGAATATTTAAAGAACCTTTATTTTAAGAGTGTTAACTTCCAGCTTTAAAACTCTGCGCTCCATTACAGCCAAAAATGAGGCCATCTCTCCCAAAGGTACTCCAGCAATCAAGATGAAAACGTGCCACTTCCACTATGTTAATGTTACACGTGTAGTATGTATTTATAATAATGATTTTAAAATGGGAACAATGACAATGTTGGCATGGAAACAGTTGGATAATCTGGCACTGGCTCAGGCAAATTTACAAAATTATCCGGATGAAGTAGAGGAACCGTTCAGTGAGGTTTTTCGCACTTTGTTGCCGAATGTGAACGGTCGGTTCGGACATGCCATGGAGGAGCCGTTGTGGGGGTTAGAAATGTGTGGGAAATGCGTGTGTGATGTCTGAACCGGCGTGCTCGGACTGGGGAGAGGTGACGATGTAGACGGGACTCCAGCTGGACTGCTGGCTTTGTCGCTTGCAGAGTCGCTTTCTGAACGGTTGACGCTGTTAATGCCTTCTGACGGGTGTGTGATCTTCATCTTTTTGCAGTTGGGACGCACACGGTACTTCAAGGGCAACGGACCATTCTATGAGATAGGATTTGAGAGGATGTGCTCTTAGTAAATATCTTAATTATGAGGTCATTTTTTGCTTATCACACTACGGTAAGTTTATGAAAATTCCTAGTTATAAAATCAGCATCTTTTTGTTATTAATATATTTTTCCTTTAACTATGATCATTAGAAATTAGTTTTAAGGGATTTTGGACATATCAAAAATAGATTTTACTCTGCAGAAAACACATTTTTTATACTGTATCCTTTTCCCTACTCACCCTTCTCCAAGTGTAAATGTAAGCAATGTCCATTAATGTGTAGTAATCCTTCAGAGGCTCATCTTCATACATAACTTCAATCTGGGGAAAAAAAACCCATCAACATTAAGACAAAAGCATTAGCTTTCACAAAAATTACACAGTCGGTTCCTGTAAACTGACTTTCTCACAGGAACTCATGCGAGACAATGGGAAAAAAAAACGTATGAGGGAAAGTCTGTAAATCACATTACCTGGAAAGTACTGGGTATGTCCATTTTGCTTCTCAGAAATTTCCTCAAATGCATCACAGTCATGGCAGCGGGACACTGCAAGTACCTCTTGTTGTTTACCTTGAAAATAAGAAAATAAATGGATAACGACTCCAGAATAGCAAAGCTAAGACTACTGATAAATAGGGGTATCAGCAGACTGAAGGAACATTTGGCATTTCAGCAAATGGAGAACAGCCAACGTGGAGATAGAATGATGGCAAATGTGCTTTGACTTCAAAATAGTTAGCAATTTAAGTCCTATTTCTAACCCACTGTGCACTTATTAGCAATATTAAATACTTTGCTGTGGTCAGATGTACTTACATCCTCCTTTGTCTGTTTTTCTTCACCATTACCTCTCTGTTTTCCCCTGAAACATTCACACAGGACAATGGTTTAATCAGGGAAAAATGTACTTGAGAAGCAAAAAAAGACTCAATTTATTTATAAAACGTCAAATTACACACTTGGGATCAAAGAATTCAATTGAGAGACTGATGATCTCATCGTCTGTGATGATTCTTTTGTCCTCATCGGCAACCTCTCCACGGTCTTCATTAGATCCATTTGCGACTGTGGGAGAAAAACAGGCTTTAGACAGACTACATAGAGTCACGACACTTATGATAAAATTGTAAACACGAGCTCATATTTTACCATCTACTGACGGATGTTCAGCATAGAAATCTCTCCGTCTCTTCATTTCATCTACAGGACAGGATTAGCTTTCAGTCAAAACAATGATCACATAAAACATGCTACTATTTACACAGTGACTAATTTTCCAGTTAGTATACAACTAGTCTACATTTTCCATCACTCATTGCATGCCACTTACTTTTGAAGAGACCTGGAACCAATTTATATACAATGTCTTGCAGAGTTTTGTCAGACCTGAGACAGTAAAAAGCAAACATCTTAGGTTTCATACAGGTATATATTCACATCATCAGTAACAATGAGTGCTGCTTTAGAGCTCCTGTCAAGTATGAGGTGTTTAATGGGATACACTGAAGTATAATGTAAATAATATGTAATACATTACATATTATGAATAACATGCAGAAGGGTAATGTACAAAAATACTTAAACACATAAAACTACTTGGAAAAGTAATACATTTTAAATTTATTACCTAATATTGAGAAGTGGCTTCGTTTTGTGGACTTGAACATCACATATGGGGCAGTATTTACTGGTCTCCAGGTAGCGTACAATGCACATTTTACAAACTTGAAATAAAAAAACAATTATTAAACAATGAAGTAATAGTGTTTTAACCTGTCAATTATGTGATGATCTGACACACAGTGTACTTACATGAATGCAGGCATTCAATGATTGTGGTTGCATCGATGAAGTATCCTCCACATAAGACACACATCAAATGTGGGTTTAATTCCGTGATCTTGATCCTCGTTGTGCGATGCATTGTCATGGAAGGTTAAGGCTCTGTAATAAATAAGAACACACTGTAACAATCATTGCTTACAGGAACAAAGTTTAGATGTGGAATTATGAATGGAGCTCCACAAAGTACTTTTGTGAAGCATCTCAATACAACATTCGAATGACAAATACTCTGTCACCAAAATATACAACACAACATCAGATCTCATCATATATCTTGAATATAATCCATTCCTGAATTCCTATTTAAGAGATAATCAAGGAAAAATGTTTCCTGTTTCTATAGCAACGTCAGACCTTCCATGTGGCAATGAATCAAGTCTGACAAAGAATGCAATAAACCCCTTTAACACAATATGCAATAAAACTATTACTTTCACATGCAATTCTAGACTACTGCACACCAACATTGCATTATGCAGAACAGATATAAGGTAGCACAGAATCAATCAGCAAGGTAAATTCAAGTCAATCAGACATCAGAGAGAAAGTGGTGGAATTCACGCCAGCAGGACAGTTTACATAAGACGCTTATAAAGAACAGTGCCCAAAATGGGATCTTTTGACAGACTCCATATAAGGACATTGTTTTCTTTTCTGCTTTCATAAAGTACTATTTAAAACAGAGTTCTTCAAATAATTATGTTGGTTCTGAACATCTGAGGAGTCTCTTCTCTGCCACAGAACCATTCTATGTAATTAAGAGTCTTTGTTCCATTTAAAGTTCTTCCTCAAAACAAATTCCATTGCAAAATTTAGGAACATTTAGGTGTTTAGAGTTAGACATGACTTCATAAAAGCATATCATGATTACATAGCAGCAGCAACCAGAGGAGCAATAATGATGTTCCATGATCTGAACCTTTACGCTGACTAAAGAGGTACACACATTAAATAAAAAGAGCCTTATAGCACAATAATAACCACTTAGTGTGGTTCTTTATACTTTATTGCACCACATGAAAACAAACAGTTATTCTATATCATCAGTTCAAAGGAACGTTTAAGGGTGAAACTGACAGGACAGACTTTATCACTAACATCATTATGCAAACAATGCACTACTTTTCCAAAATATCAATATCATCTTTTTGCAAAAACTTAAGCTGACTTTTGCTGACACGTAGAAATAAATATATTATACAAAACCCACAGGGTCAGCAAACAGATGACCAATAAAACCTGGCAATGACAAACTGAGAAAAGTGCAACATGGTGTTCTGCAGTAGCTTCAAGTTATATATGCCTAAAAATGTGCTGTAAAAACGAAATGGCACAAACAACCAAGTAAGAGGCGCATGTCAACTGTGGAGTATTTTGGGTTTCCAGCATGAAGCCACAAACGGCCATACACGTGAAACACGTGTTTTCTGTTCGCAGTTTCACAGGCAAAAGACAAACCACGTATTAAAAGAGTCTGTTAATTATGCCACAAACATAAAATGAATGCAAATATTTTAAAAAGAGCAGCACGACTTGATTTGAGGCTTATCTTTGACCTATATAATCTATAAAGTACAAGAACTTTATTTATAAGACAAATTAATGCTATCCATCATCATTCATTAAAAATAGACCTGGAAACGCTGTCTACGGATACGTATACAACGATCATTTCTAAGCCGAAAATGAAATAATTTTAAGTCATAACTCGCATTTTTGGAAGAGGCATAATTAGGTTTGTCATTGTACAGACACGTACACCACAAAAGCACCAAGCATTAAGTGAAAAATCATCAAAAACCATCTTAATAACCCCGAAACTGGAAAATAAAAATCGTCTTTCACACAGACGTAACAACCATGCGAAAGTCCAACAGATAACACAGCGCGGGTAAAGAAACGTCTACAAGCGCAATTGCAAACAGGCTAAAAACAATAAAATAACATTATTTAAGCCTGAAAAACGTGAACCTTTTTTAAAGTCTAGTTTTGACATCATTCCACATCGGCTGTAGCCACTGACAAGCACTGAAGAGGCACAAACATCTTCCCCGACAATTAGACAAGCGCCCGAATTTAAGTTGAGAAGGTTAATAAATAAATCGCTTCCCGAACCGTTTTCATCTGGTCGCCTTCTTAACGTCTTAAAGATGTCATATCTATAAAACTGGGCGATTCCACGGCGGTGCAATAAGCTGAATATTCTTTTGATCACCGACTCTGCTGAACATTTGACCCGACACGAGTGTGGAGCTCCAAGACGGCTCCGTTTCATTAATAAACAAACTAAACAATCCGGCCCGAAACCGCTCACAAACGTAAAAACACAAACCTCCACAAACGTACAAACACAAATCGAAGCAATTAATCGCGCAACACGAAAGCTTCGAGCCACAATTAACTAAAACCCGAAGCGCTGCTCGAAGCCTTTGACTCGGCTTTTTGCCCGACCCTCCGCCGAGAGCTCGCGCTTCAAACCGAAACCCGGATCCGTTTTAAGCTCCCCCAAAAACAAAAAAGCAAAAGATGCATGCAAAAGCCCTGCTTTGAAATCATGCATTGGTAAGAATCGATATCGACGGACACAAACCTGGGCAAAATCTCCGTTAAGGAAGGAGTTTTAGACAATGAAAGTTAAGCGCGGATCAGAAAATGAGTGCGAGCCGAGCGGCCATCTTGAAACGAGCTGCAGACGCTGTCAATCGCGATAAGCGCGCCGAGCATTTCAGTAGCCTCCCCCCTCCCCAAAAAACACCCCCGTTCCTCACGACCTGCACCGTATCGTGGTGCAAATATTTACGGTTTCATAAGCTTAAACCCCCGCCTGGTGGAGTAGGTAGATGGAGAGGCGTTTTCCCTCGGCTAGACCCCTCTATTCGCTCTTTGTAAAACGGCTGCGGCGCTGATGGCTCGGTGCAAACTGACACCGTCCCCAAAATGGCCCGGTGTTCGCCCGCCCCGTGATCACGTGCTCCCGCTCCTTAAGGGCGGCCTGCGATTATGTGTCGGTGCATTCGGTTCTGCGAGCACCCTGACTTGCATTCAAACCGAGATATGGATTGCACGCAGTGGGAAAGATAGCAGCACATGCTTTTGCTCGCGTTAGCATTTCACATCTGCTTTGATATCAGCATGTAGCTTTAACAGTGTGCAGAACGGGAGTCGTAATTACATTACGCATAAATATAAGGCACATCAACAACCTTGACCTTTTTATATTTGCGATAAAATAGCGCTTAGTTTTCATGTTGTGGCATAAAATTCTGAGCCAGATGATCACGTGTATGAACGCCCTCTAAGCTACTGTCTTTATTTGCATGTATTGATGTACGACGCGGTGGCCCCCGACGGCAAATGCACTGAGACGCATTTGATCTATGAGTTAATGCAACTGTGCACAAAACGTTTTAAATGTTATATTAAAGATAGATGCTGTAGGCTGGGTCCCTTCCAAGCATTATAGGATTGGAGAAATAACTTCAGAAGCCAACAGAACCGTAGAATAACGTGGAAGGCGCTTTGGAGGCTCTTCTGTCACTGTGGCGCAGATCATTTGAGGATTCTTTAAAGAATCACCCTTTGCAATGTTCTTTATGGACCAAAAAATGCTCCTTTTGTAGATTTTTATTTAATATTAAAATGATTAAGCCTATTTGTTCACTATTCTTTTTTTTATAGATTTATTTGCGATCATTTTCATATTAATACACTTAAGCTCTTTGATCGTACACTACATTAAAGATGCAGTCCATTCCAGATTTTATTCGACAGGTCAGACACTATCTGACATAAGAAAAATTGTGGCGCCAGAGGTTGTGCAATACTGGGCCACATTAAGTTACTTTTGAGATAGAAAAATATAAATTAACTTATTCATTCATCATTAGTAGACATATTTTCACAAAAGAGAGGCTACATTTACTGGACCTCAAATTGAAACGCTACCAAAGAACAAGAAATCAATTCCATGACACGTTTCCTTTTTCTTTTTTTTTATTATGAAATTAAAAACATGTAGTTCAGATAAACAGCATCTCGTCTGGAGAGGGATTAATGCGGTAAATCACGTCTCCGTTCCGGGAATCACAGCTGTGAGGCTCTTTCAACACTTTTAGCGGCGTCCTTCAACTTTCCCACTAAATCCTAAACAGTTCAAATAATAAAGACGTTTGTTAATTAACGTGGGAACAACAACAATATACATTTCCCTGACAATTTATACTTCATATGATAAAAATGCATGCATGGAAAACATAAGATGTATGCTCCATAACAAATTAAAACCAGATGCAGACGAGAAGTGAATTACAATTATAGTTTTCAGCATTCTTCCCGCTTTATTTGTATTTTTTATTTAAGAAATGAAACACACGAAACACAGATAACTTCTGTTTGTTATATCACGACAGACAAAGAAACGACATGGACTTCACAGATAAAATAAATCGGCCTAAGCATGCTTTTATTTATTTATTCATATAGTAGGCTACATCCTTCTGCCAGGACACTGACCAGTATTTAAGTATAAGAATTGGCGTAGTCGAAAATACAGTTCCTGCTAAATTAAAAGTGTTGCTGTATATATGAGACGATTGCAAGTTGGCTTGCAATCTAAGTGACAAAAGTGGCTTAGATAAGCTTAGATTTAATTAAAAACTCGCGATTAGGCGCCACGCTCGACTTATAGTCTAGTTAAACCACAGGGCCTATAAATATCCAAATTAGGCACGTTTAAACACTATGTAACATTTTAAGTTATGGAAAGATGTATTACGGGAGTTAAGACTACAGTTAGACAAACTGTCCGACATTCATGTGAAAATATAAGAAAATTACTTTTAAAGTTGACATCAGGCCTGAGATTTGGTGGTGCATGTGATCATATTTTTATGGTATATACCTCAGTTGGTCCACAAAGAGAAGCTTTGTTCAGCTTTGTTCTAACAAGTTGATGTGAGAACTTTCGAGATGATTTTGATTCCAAACTTGCATGGCATCCGAACTCATCTTATTTCAAAGTCCCGATCGGAATCACATCAGGTCAGTAGTAATAAGGAAATGAAAATCTTAAAATCTATACTCACAGCACGGTGAATACTGCGCGTATATTGCAACATTATAAAAATACATATAACACAAGAAAGTATATAAACAGGTTTCGCAGAGGCCTGTCTTGGGAAAATATCCGACGTTTTTTGTTTTAATGCGACTTAAACGGTCGGTAGAACATGTCGGGCTTTACTGCTTTGGGCCTCGTTTTCTTTATTTCTGATCGGACAGACGATTACGATTAAGTATGACATTTACGTGATTAAAGTTTCCCACCTTCGATATAAAAGCTCTTACGTCTGCAAACTCAATTTGTATGGTTAGAACTAATTTTCTACATCAGATCAGGACAAAATTAAAGTCAATTACATGAATTAACGCAGAGTAAATAAAAAAATGTACTTTCATTGTTTTACCACTGAACAAACTAAAGGCAGAATCATACATTTACTTCAAATGAAACCTTTATAAGCACACCTTGTCAGTCAAGTAACAAGCAATCATCTGATATCTTTTACCTGAAGTTGCTCCAGCGTGCAACTAAAATTTACTTCTGAGGATCCTCCATTTGCTCCGGCCTGTGGAATGACATTTTCACTCATACAAATGAACAACAAACTGTACTAAAACTGTTTCAAATCCTTTAAAAAGACACCTACCTCAGTGTCAAAGGAGATCAGGTAGGAAGGCTCATTAACCTTATGTACATGGGCATTCTAACAAAAGAAGCATAAGTCATTCAGGACAGTACATGCACAAACACTGACATCCTCTACTTTAATACAACAAATAAAAATAACCTTTATGCAATACTCCAGGCGCCAAGAGGCATCAGTTATGTGAGGGGGGCATCTGTCTATACTGAAAAAGAAAATCAAGACATTAAATTAGTTGACCATATTAGCTCACTGATTATGCTATATCAGATGTATATTGACTGCGATTTAAGAGCTAATAATCTCCCTTAACACAACAAGACAAAGTTTGCAAACAGTTAGCAGAGTCTTAGACTATGCCTTGACAAAATCCACAATCTTACCTTGACAACAGATCTTCCAGGTTTCGTTTGTTTTTCTGAAAGTAAAATTAAAAAATGAATAATAATTTTGTAAAATAAATTCAGTATATTTTACATATTTAATTCTAACAACCTGTAATGTTGAAAAGGTCATTACCTGATATGATGTGTAAAACGCTTCCATTCTCTCAGCATCAAATTTGACATCTTCAAGGCATGAGCTGTAAAAGAAAGATTTGTTTTTAATGGACAATCTGAAAGCACTTTAAGAGTATGTTGTCTCATTACCTTAGGGTATATTATGCATACCTAATGGTGGACTTATCTGCATTTTGCTTAACTCCTTCTAGTATGAATGTGGTTGCTGCTACATGACACTGTTTCAGAAGAGCCTGATCGATCTTCTTCAGCTCTGGGTGATCTGAAAGATTTAAAGGAAAAATGTTTAGTGTGATTGTAATTAATATCAGTGGAGGGGAGACAACAGAGAGAGAGAAGTGACCGGAGAGGAAAAAAGGGTGTGTGAATATTTAGCCCTTTTTTATACACCAAATATCCTCAAAAACATGACTTTTTGGTGAACCAAAGACATTTCAGTGGTTCTCTGAAACTGTGCTGTGGGTGTTAGTGAAAAAGAGAGAGACAGACAGACATAATGAGATGTACAGAGACCTCACAAAGAAAGCATCTAAATGTGCGTGCATGTGTGTAAGTGAGTAATACATAGAGGGAGAGTTCTCACAAAGAAAGAAGCAAGTCTACATCCCTCTCAACATCAACGAGACTGCAGTGGAGAGGGTGAGCAAATATCTGGGTGTTCATCAAAATTGACATGGACTAGGGATGGGTGATATAACCTCAATTCATTATCACGATTAATTGAAAATTGTACTTTGATTACCATTAATGAATGATTTTGTTTTGGGGTGTTTTTTGTTTGTTTTTTTGCCCTCATAATTCACTGACAAGGTCTGTACTATAAGGTCTGCATATCTTTTTGATTTTTGAAATAATTGAGCAAACCACACATAGTGGCTGTCACATCAAAACACACAATACTATGCTTTTAAGAAGACAAACGATTAACACACATTGGGGACACAACATTTTTCAAAATTAAATAAAATTAAAATAATTGAAATAATCGTCCTGGGCAAGATTAGAGATTCTAAATGTCAGTTTCAATTAACTGCCCTGCCTAACATGGACTGTACAAACACAAGCTCAGTCCAAAAAGGCAAGGCAGTGTCTCTAGCACCTGAGACAGCTGATGAAGTCTCAGGTATCTCTGGTGCTGAGGAAAGTGTCTTGGCAGATGTATCAGAACATCACCACCTAGTTTGGAAACAGCTGTGTACAAGACATTTAGGGTCTGCAGAGAGTGATCTCTCTCTCAGATGATCTTGTTGCCACCAGAATCATCTGAGACTCGTCCAACCCCAGTAACTGTTTGTTTGAGCAGGCACAGCTTCAGAAGTATTATGGTCAAAATAGAGAGGCTCAGGTGGAGCTTCTATCCTCAGGCCATAAGAAATAAGGACTGTTTTTCCTGTTCATTGTAATACAAAATGATCTCTTGAGAATTCTACCTCACTGTCACTCACATGCTGCTGACGTTGATGCCTTATGTCTGTGTACATGGACAGTGCACTTATATACACATACATTACATATATAATCTTTTATTACTTTTCAGATACTATTTAAAATATACTTGTATTTTTTGTATTTTTATACCTTTAGTTTGGTCGGTTTTGTTTTTCTTCAAATTTCACTTTAATATCATTATATGTTAAATTTTATTGCATATGACTAATTCAGGGCACATTTCACTACATGCTGTATAACTGTGTATGTGGCAGTTATTTATCGCCTGCATAGTTATCATACAAGTACAACATGTAGTGAAATGTAGCCTGAAGAATAAAGAGAAGAATAAAATAGATACATAAAGTATAGAAATTGAGAAAATCTGTACTACAGACAATGACTACATGTGCATATTCCAGTAGAAACTATATTTTTAAAGTGTAGTGTGCATTGCTGCAGAATGAACAAATACATATACAGTTCTTTAAGGCAGATGGGTGGCATGTAGGCATGAGGTATAAATGGGCATATAAATATGCAAGTGTAAAATGGCAAGTTGGTGACAATATGAAAGAGTTTACTTGAGAATTTCGAATCATATGATCATGTGCTTGTGTTTTGTCTGTGTCTAACTACTAATATCCATGAAGTCAACCTTCATCTACAGGCTAACGTGCATGTAAATACAACTACAGCCTACCTCTTTTAATCAATTAAAAGTAATAACATTTGCCATATACGCACATCTAAAGGGTTTGTCCAACATCTAACAGTTTACATGCCCACAGGCTACAGAACATGCTAACATGGACAGAAGGTTGAAGTGACTTCTTTTAGGTTCTTGAAGACGTTCCACCTCCCATTCGAAAGCCTTCTTCAACTAAAGAACTGGACTGAACAGGAGAACGCTTTCGGGTGAGAGGTGAAAAGTCTTCAAAAACCTAAAAGACACCCTGTTGCCTTCTATTTAAGCCCTCAAGACACATTAGCTAACATGCTAACCAGGTGCAATAAATGAATTAAACCCAACATTAAAGTGCATTACAGCGATTTTGCGCCGCATTCGTAACAAACAGATCCGCAGTTGTGACTGATCTCCGATCAGCAAATTTCACGTTTCAATTCTCGTTTCCCCCACCCCATTATTTCTTCCAGACGTTAGCAAACAGACTGCAAGAAGGCAGAAGCCGCCATCTTACCCAAAACACAGTCGCTTTTGGAGCGCAACAGACTGTCAAAAGCCAGCTCGGTGAAAATGGAAAAGGATTTTAAGTCCAAATAAGTCGGATCTGACAACGTCTGAAGTCCTTTCAACACCGAATCTGACAACTCCATTTTGTGCAGACGAACGGGAGGCGGTCACATGACCAGGTCAGCTGACACGCACATACTCCGCTTTACCCGAGCAGACGCACATACACACGTCACGCCAACAATAAGAATCAGAATCAGATTGATCTTGACCAAGCAGGTGAAAATAATGTGTGCGGTATTTGCTTCTGATCGTTACTGTTTCTCAAGTACTCCAGACAATGCAAATATATTAAACGAGACCGTAGAGTACAGACTAACCATAAAGTGTTTATTAGGACAGCATCATAATGGGGTGGAAATGACAACAGGATTATTGACAACTAGACTGGTACTTGAAGAACCTGCGTGAGTGCTAAAACCTTATAGGAAGGAATAGAAGGTGAAAACTTGCAACAGAGAAATGATAAAGCCTGTTTATAGGTGTTTC
Organism: Distichodus sexfasciatus; assembly: GCA_032718565.1. NCBI lineage: Eukaryota > Metazoa > Chordata > Actinopteri > Characiformes > Distichodontidae > Distichodus > Distichodus sexfasciatus. The sequence continues at coordinate 14,977 of JAVGVS010001359.1, forward strand.
TGCTGATTATAGTTGACCTAGCTGTTAAAGCATGAGCTTTTTCATTTGTGTAAAGCTCACGTCAGGAGCTGACTAACCAAAAGAAAAGTAATAGCACAGTTCTTCCTTACTGTGCGTTCTTTTGTGGTCAAAACAGGGAAAGGTAGCCTAAATGGTGGTGTCCCGTTGTGCCCAAAGAACGAGAACAACCCTGAAAAAATGAGAGGAAATTTGGTTGTAGTTGGGCTGTTGACAAGAAACATAATACCCAGAATCTTTCATCTATGAACTATTTCTCTACGACCAAAACAGATAAAGAGATCACAGTGACAGTGACAGTGTTTGGGGGCAGTTGTTACTGTAATGGTTAGGGACTGGTAAAGGTACCGCTGAAGTACTCATAAGCAAGCTACCGTCCCCAAACACTGCTCCGACGGTGATGCCAAAAAGCTTCCCACTGCTGCTTCACAGATTGCTCATATGCAGAGGTCACATTTTGTTGTGGTGCACTGTGTGCTGTGATGTTCACAGTGACAAATAATCGCTCACTTTAAATGTCATGTGCCATGAGACTGTGTAATAACACATGAAGAGAAATAACTTTATATAACATATATATAAATAACCTAAATATATAAATAAACATTACAATTATAAACAATATCTGATCAGTGTGCAAATGTATCTGAACAGAATATCTATGTACTGTTGCTTCAGGCTGACCTGTTTTTAAGAAACAAAAGGAACTAAATAAGAGTGATAACTAAATCCCTATAAATGTAAATGACTTTGGTGACAATGAGGTGTGTTCATTTTTTATCGGGCATTTAAAAAGTTGTAGCCTGATGTTGCTTTAATTTGCCTTGTGCATTCTCATCAGGATAGCAACATTGAAATAATAAAATGTGCAGCCATAATATAAAGGTTCCTAAATGCTCTAGCTCCTATCGTACCATGAAAACCAATTTTATTTTATTAGCTGATATGTTATCTTGGTTCTTCCGTTACCTTTTGCAAGTCAGAACACTATGTTAAGGTAAAAGATGCCACTCACAATAGGCCACTTCCTATTTAAAGACTTTAGTTTTTGCTAAACTCTTTAGCACCATTCTTTGTATTTGTTCTATTTATTTTACAACTCCTTTTCAGCCTAAATATATCAAACAACCTCCACTTGTTCCAATGCCGTATAATAAATTATGTGCCTGTAACTATTGCTTTTAGATAAGGTACTTGTTACTTATTACTTGTTACTCATTGTTACTCATACTTCTTTTTCAGAGGTGTATACACTGAGGACTCACGGTGTCTTATTACATATTCGACTCTAAAAATCTGTGACGTGTAACATTTTCTTACATCTGGCAAGAGAACAAAATACAAATAGTAAACAAAAGAAAATATGCACTGTCTTAATTTGTATACAAAGCTGAAGTTCTAGAACGATTCGACAATCAAGGGAAATACAGCAGCATAACTTCAGTCAGGCATTACATTTGTCATTTTGTGAAAATGCATTATTCTATCCTATTTTAATTACAGCTCGACTCTTTATTGCATAAAACATTTTGGATAATACTTATTATCAATAATTAAATAATTAATCAATTTAGTCACTGTACACGATCTGCAAAGGCAAAGATGCCTTTTACGTCATTAATTTTTTACTTTAAATATTATACTTTATTGTAAACTACTTCTTTTGACTGTTTTTTTTTTTTTTTTTTAGATTTTAGCCTACCTGTCCGAACCAGTCTCTCTTAAAAGGGTCTGCAAAAGGCCTTCGTTGACCTGCGATTTCGGTCTAACCCCGGCTGGATAGACTTCAAACCTTTTGTCAAATGGTGTATATTTGCATAATATACCATATTTAGTCTTTAAACACAGCTGGGCTTTCATCCCATGAGGAGAATAAAAACACTGGGCCTCATTCACCAGTCGTTCTTACGAAGAAATTTGTTGTGAAACTTTTCACGCAATTTTCATGAATGTTTCGCATATTCTTGTTTGAAAGTTGTTGTTAGCCAAGAACAGAATCATCAATGGATGGAGAGAAATTTTATTTCATGCCTTTTTTTGTGCAAAACATTAGCTTAATTAGTAACTTAATTTCTACAATTTTATATTGTATAAATGACTAAATTCTCTCGAAAACCAATTAAAGAAAAACACTCAAGAAAATATTGGCGAATGTGGTCCATGATGTCTTTATATACATTACATAAACGAAAAATGTTTGTTACGACGGTATAAATGATTTCGAAATGTTTTATGTCTTTTCAAAAAGTTTTTAGACTGTAGTTATGCTGTATTGTACACATGATAGTAGGAGCCAGAGAGAAAGAGCAGTATATTAAATATAAAAGAGAAAAACTGGTTGTTTTAAAAGATTTCTTTAAATAATGGGTTTAAATAAACAGGTTAGGGTTACCTGATTGAAACTACTCTGATAAATAAATTGCTTATTTATTTAGATGAAATGACTCCTAATAGGTAGCTAAAATGAGCAATATTTAATCATTATTTGTCGAATTTAATCTAATGCAATTTAAGTCCATTCAGGTAGAAAATCAATATACCATATGAATTTCTGGACTCTAATAAGACAGCAGCCATCTTGTTTATGGCATGACTATGAAGGTCGTTTCACAAAATGGATGAGGCGGATGGTCTTGACTTGCTAAATTTCCAAAGGTTAAATTTGAGAAGCTTGTTAGCCGTTAATAACATCACTGTCTAAGAGTAAACATAAAAACCAAAATTGAGTTTGTTAAAGAAAGCTTATGTGACAAGTTAATATTTGTAGCATCTATTGGGTCGGCAAACCTGGTAAAAATTCTATTCCGATGTGATCAACATACCTTTGACCTGTTTTGATTTCCGCACTTTAATAAACATTAATTTTTAAAGTGTTTAAAAGTGATATAGCATAATGCAAGAATAAAAAACAATCCCAGGACGCTGGAAAAATATTAAGGGTTTCTAGTGGTTCCTATACTTGTGTTGATGTTTTTCCAAATAGATCTTAGTTGATTGAAATAATAAAATTTAATGTAAATCACTATGATCTGATGGATCCTAAGCTGATAAACGCTAGGAACCATCCGCTGTTTTCCTAATAGGCTAATGATTTTTTCAGCAGGGATGTTGATGCAGCCTTTAACAGCATGTGTCTGAGCTGATAAAGTTGAATAATTACCATTATCGTCATTGTAATTAAAATTACCCCTAAAAAGTTGTTAAGAATGGAGAATATATACTTTTTATTTAACTCTAAATATTTGCAAAATGATTTAAACAAAATATATGGACATCATTTTGGGTGGGTTTTATTCATTAAACCATTTTTGTTCACCTGGATCTCACATTGTACCAAAGGTCAAGTAGCCTACTGATTACAAAACCGTTTTGTGGAATGGTGAATAAAAATCCAAAGAATATTTATTTAATATACAGACCTACATCTATCATAAAAAGCTAAACTTTAGACAACCAGCAAAAAAATATACTTTCTTTAAAGACGTTGCCATGTCATGATCTTTCAATTAAATGCGTTTAGATTTAACGGATCTTGCGTTTATGGCCCCGAAACTAGCTTATGGTATGTAGGCCGAGGGCAGGAAACATAAATAATCTACAAATCCTACAGCCGCCAGAACAGTCACGACTGAACATTTTAGATTATTTCCTGTTTGTTTTTAGGAGGCTATTTTTACCAATACAAATGTGAAAGATCATTAAAAAAAAAACAGTAATAAAACATAACGTGCTATTTAAATAATACACTTTTATGCAAATTTATTCAATAATGGTATACTACCAAGTGGTCAGAAGAAGAAGAAGAAGAAGAAGAAGAAGAAGAAGAACTTGGTCAGAGACTTTTTGTCTTCGCAGATCATGTTTAACATAATGACTTGCTGTTTAGAAACTTGTATTTTTGACTTATAATCTGCCTGTATAGCTACACTATATTTCCAGTTTGTTACCTGAATCAAAAAATATCTACATCTACATGAGTCTTGCTTTTTGGTTATGTTTTGCTTCATGGCCAGTAAGTTTTTACTCATTGAGATATCATTTTTTATTTCATGTTTGGATGTTTGGTGACATAAGCAGGCTCAGGCCCTTGAGTTATTTTGAATGATTGTTTAGCTGCAAGAAACAATATTTTTCTTTCCTACTTACCTCTGAAATGACTGATTTCTCATCTTGACACCTGTCATGTCATCACTCCTTCATGTTTCTGAAATGGGTTCAAATCTGAATTTGCCTAATATTCCGAGCTACAATAGACTTTACCATTGTACTTTTTTGTATATGCACTACTCATATGCCCATGATATCCAGGCAGCTGTACAAGCTGTTGCTAAAAGCCGCTGGTAATCGTGAAAATCATTGAGAAAAAAAAAAGTCACATCCAGATGCGATTTGCCTTAACCATAACACCGTTTGTTGCTATTACAAACCAACATCTGATAGTCGAAATAAATGAATAATGGTCATGTCCGCGCAGTGTTTCTGGCTATGTACCAAGTAGGCTGGCCAGCCAACCCACACACACACACACACACACACACACACACACACACACACACACACGCACACACACACACACACGCACACACATCGCCACCTAATTACCAAACTCAATCCGTAATAAAACGATTTGCTCTTCACTGTCTCCAGTTGGTACATTTGTCTCATTAATATTCACCAAGAGAGAGAGATTCATAGCAAAACCACAGGAGACGCGTTTTCTCAGCCCCTCCTTTCTGACAGAGCCCATGTTAATTACTTTACCCCCTCTGTTTTACAAGCCTCTCTGTTTTTCATCCACGGAGTTCTGAGCAGTTTATTAGGGAAGTTTGGGGAAACCTGGTGTTTTTAATGTCACCCCTTAAATCCCCAATCACAAATCGCTGCATCTACCCAGGCCAGTTTGTAGTGAGGCAGAGAGGCTACTGAATAGCACCAACTCAAATATTATCCCTAACAGTTCATTTAAGATATTTGTTAAAAGGTAAATAAGAAATATATTGGGAGAATAACTTTACAAAATCGCATAACTATTTGTGTCTATAATATTTACTTACTGATATTATATCCAAATGTTAAAATAAGTTTTACTTTTGCAGGTCGTAATAAAACGCTCGAAATCAAGACCAGGCCTCTTGTGCCTTTTTAAATGTACTTTGCCCTATAAGAGGAAATGCTTCTTTTGATTACCAGGAAGTCCAGAAGCCCTGGAGCTGCAAATGTAATGTACACTCGTTAAAATAAAGTTTCTTGAAAGTACTTTGCTTGTGTGTTCTCTATTAAGAACCTGCAATGGGTATACAACCTTTAAATTTTACGAAAGGACCTTTTAGAGTTTGCACCTAACAGAAATGTTTATATGAAGCCCCAAATAATCCATCTTGCAGTTGGTTTAGAATCCATTTGTGCTCCATAACTGATTCTGTCTTCTAAAGAGAAAGCGTCCGTTAACGTCCGTTTTAGTTTATTAGAATACTATTAAAAAGTTCATCGCCCAAAGGGGGAGCTCAATTTTGTATTATATAAATTCTGTTTCTCTTTTTTTGGCTTGATTGTTTTTTGTTGTTGAACTCCTGAACAAATAATTAATTATAAACTAAAAAAGGAATAAAAGAAACGTTTGAAAGAGGACTGATCTTGCATGAATCACTATGCGAGACAGGCTCACCTGAGAACCTGACATAAAAGTTATTCAGTATTTATCTGTGTTACGAGACAGAAACATGACATGTTCGACAGGAACATGCACACAGGAGTTTATTTAAATTAAGTTTATGTTGGCCCATGCCAACAATACTGTGTAAAATGTTTTACTGGTTCCACATTAAGAACTTTAAATCATACGTGTTATTGCCTGTATTGCACACATTGTTACCCAAAAGTTAAACAGAAGCCCGGTTCTAAACCACATCAAACATATTTGGATATTAAATCTTGGGAACTAAAGAAAAACATTTTTGAAGACAATCGAAGTTTAAAGCTTATTAAATAGGCATTTGTTGTGATTTATTTCAATAATGCTGAAACTAAAAACCACAGTCTGTCATTTAACCTAAAACTTCACTTATTTGTTGCGTCATTAAAAGAACAAAACACCTGGTAGGCATAGAAACAACATAACCTGGTTGACCTTTAGACCTTAAAGAATCGCTTCAAATGTGGGGGGAAAATCCCAGAACAATGGACCAACAGATGAGGAATTCTCTTCAGAGGAAAGTAGCGATGCCTGCAGAACCAAGGGGAACCTCAACGCCCACACAAGACACCAACCAATAGAAAATGAACGTATTAATTAAAAAAAAAACCAAAAAAAAAAACCAGTTGTTGTTCAGCCTGCTTACCTCTGTACTTTTCTTAAGGGTTTTTGACAGGACTGGGGAAAATAAAATAAAATTACATTACATTACATGTGGCAGATGCTTTTATCCAAAACTACTTACAATTGCGTAAAACATTCAAGCTTGGGACCGAGTATATAAATTATAGTATGCTGATAAAATAAAATATAACACTTCTTGTGCTCTTTGAGTAAGGTACCCTGAAATTCGTAGTCGGCGAAACAAACAAAGTTATTTTAGCTTTTATACTAAATAAATAAAAAAAGAATTGTCTTTGCTAGTCCCTCACAGGTAAATAATACGAGGCCAAATATCCCATGGTTAATAAAATGACGCTGAGCCGTGTGTGTCAGTCTCAGTGCATCCTGTAATGATTTTTTAATGCTAATATATTTCTTCTCTGATTAATTAAAAAGTCGCGGGCGCACACACACATCCACACGTGCACACATCATGCACACACCCACCCGCACACAAACGCACGCACGTGCGTAAACGCGGGCGGGGCGCTCGGGTGGCCACATGATGGCAGTGGTGGGGTGTGTGACTGTAGATGGTGAGTACGTGTGCATGTGTGCGCGCGTGCCTGTGTGTGTGTGTGTGTGTGTGTGTGTGAGTGTGTGTGTGTGTGTGTGTATGTGTGTGTGTGTGTGGGGAAGCAGGTTTTTAGGCCGCAGTGGCCTTGAGTCAGCAGTGAAGAACAAAGAGCAGGCGGCCGGGAATGTGGAGATTACAACACGCAGAAAAACCCACCACGACCGCGCCACAACACAAACTACCGCACACAACACACTCAGTCTCAGTGCACATGGAGAAATTTACTCCGTTAACTAAAAATATTAACAACGTTGTTGTTTTTTAAACAGTAGAAAGACGGTTCACAATTATGAAGTGTTCATTAGAGTGCATTGTTAAAGTCTTATATTCATTATTTACTTGTGTATTTTTTAAAAATTATTTTTTTAGTATATTTTGCATTATGTGTTGTATTTATTTATTTATGTTTTATGTATTTATTTATTCATGTATTTATTTATAAAGGCATCAATCACAAATACTCTTTCCATAATAATAATTTATATTTAGCCTATTTGATTCGGATGCTTTTTGTATCAGAGATATTGTGCCGCGGCAACATAGTGAATGCGGTATTTTAGCTGGCATCTTGTTATGGATCGTTTTTTAATTTTTTCATATGTATGTTTCCTATTTCTAATTTTCCTTTGTTATAAGCAAAGCATCGTGAGGGATCTTTATTTTGAGATTTCCTCAAGATCCGCGGGCTGTACTGGTTCGGTTGGTTCTCGGCCCGAAAAGCGCGGATTTGTTCGCGCTCGGCCCCTTTCCCCTATTGCCACAAAGCCGCTTTTCCTCCGGCGGTGAAGCGGGGAAAAGCAGGACGAGCTCCCGGCCGACTCTCTACCGAACACGGAGGACTGAGAGCGTTTTAACCTCTATTTACCCCGCTTATTCCGAGTATTTTCTCTTATTGGAACATTTAAAAATTAAATGCAGCATTCCGAATAGCTCAGACGTCATATAAAAGGGAATTGCGTGAATGAACCAGGACTCTCTCTCTCACTCTTTCTCTCTACCTCTCTCTCTCTCCCTCATTCTCACACATCGCTTGTTGTTTTCGCGAGGCTTCGGCTCTCGCTCGGTGTTTTTTGTCGCTTCCACGAAACGGATCTTCGCGGCGATTTAGCGGATAAACGGCATCAACAAATGGCAGCCCAAATTTGCGTTTAATCTCCCGCAAGTCGCGGTGCTGCGTTTGTTCCTGTAAAGCGACACTGCGGGAGGCTTCAGATTACAGCTGTACGAGGCTCTTACTAATAATCATTAACTTCAGGAAACAGATCCGAAAAACAAGATCATATGGGCCGAGCGCTAATGGCCTGTTTTCTTTGGCAAATGGTAAAAAACCTAAAGAAAAAGAACAAGGAACGTGATGAACACACACACACACACACACACACATATATATATACACAAGGATTATAAGATATATAGCATACAGTATGTAAGAACTATACTATAGTGTGTTTATATAATACATCAATAAGAATCTTAAAATATAATCAATAAAATATTTTAATAAGTATGCGCTTCAGCTTAAATTCAAGATTCAAGATTCTTTATTTGTCACGTGCAAATAATAATAATAATATAATATAATAAATAAATAATAATAATACAATAATAAATGATTGTACAAAACAATATAT
>JAVGVS010001360.1:0-15000 GCA_032718565.1 Distichodus sexfasciatus
CTAATCCTAACCCTGACCTTAACCTCAGTAACCAAAAGCACATCTTTTACCTCTTTTAGTTTCTCAAATAAAACAAGCACATTTTCTATAAAGTCATTTTTCCTCATGAGGACCTCTCAAATGTCCCCACAAAACCCAAAAAAACAGATAAAAGTGACTTTAGGGGACAAAAGGTCCCCACAATGCGATAAATACATGAACACACACACACACACACACACTTAGTGCTAATGGAACAGCTCATCAACTCAAACGGTCTATAAAACTGGCCGCTGCCTTTTTGTTGGAATGTGTTGCTGGAGTCAGCACATCTCGTGTGTGAGTGTGAAGGGTGTGTGTGTGTGTGTGTATGTGGATTTACACACATTACTGATTGATTGCTTGGACCTGTAGACGTCTCAGAGAGACTCGGCCGCAGTTTGATTGCTCGAGGCTGATCTGGGGAGACGTAAGGGCTAAGAGAGGATTGCATTTACTGCCAATCATCTGCATTGTGTGTGTGTGTGTGTGTGTAGGGAATATAGTGTGAAAGTGAGTGCAGGTGTGTATTTTACTGCAGCGTATGGAGTAGAGTAAGTGAGAGTCTTAGGTGGTTATGAGAACCTGATTATTAGTAATAGATGCATGTATGCGTGTGCATTATATAGTCTAGCGTGAGTGAGTGTGTGCGTGTGTCCGTACAGTGGAGTGTGTATGTATGAGTGTAAAGAGTGTGTGTATTGATGTTTAAATTGTTCTAGGTGTAAGGTAGTTGAGACTGTAGTGCAGTGTAGAAGTAGAATGTGTATGTTTGTGCGTGTAGTGGAGGGGGTGAGTAGTGTAGAGTGTTTGTGTGTTTTTAGTGTCGGGAGAGTGTGTTTGTGTATTGTAAAGAGTATGTGAGTAGAGTGTGCTTAAGAATAAGAACAAGGAGAGAAATAAGAAGGAAAGAGAAATGAAGAAAGAGGGAGGAATAAAGCAGGAGAGTGGGATGAAGAAAGAAAGGGAGAAATGAAGAGGGAGAGAGGAGTAAAGAAGAAGGAGGATGAATAAAGGAGGAAAGAGGAATGAGGGAGGATAGAGGAGTGAAGAAACGGGGAAGAGTAAAAGGAGAGAGAAATAAAGAAACAGAGGAATAAATATGGAGGGAGGAATAAAGGAGGGAGGAGAAATAATGAAGGAGGGAGGAATGAAAAAGGAAAGAGGAGGTAGGAATAAAGAAGGAGGGAGGAATGAAAGAAAAGAGAGGATTAAAGAAGGAGGGAGTAATAAAGAGAGAGGGATGAAGGAGGAGTGCAGAATGGAGGGATAATAAAGGGCAATAAAGGCTGTGGAGTGCAGTGTTGGAGTCTCTAATGACGGAGCACAAACACAACTCACCTTTTCATCAGCCAAACACAGGACAATGGCTCGTTAGCGCATCAGTAACGACCTCTCATCCCTCTCTCCCTCTCTGTCTCTCCATCTCTCTACCTATCCGTCCGCCTCTCGTTGTTGGGCCAAAACTCCAACATCAATACACTCTCAATCATCACCCGGGCTCCGCCTCGCCGTTTATCCGGTCGATCTTTTCGCACCATTACGCTTCAGGAGTTTGGAACTGAAGTCCCGCCCCTTCCCTGACACTCTCCTGCTTCTGATTGGAGAATGGCAATTTAGGACGATTCCTCACACCTTTTTGTTAAACTCTTAGACCATTTAAACATTGTAGTATGTGTAGTGTTTAGTGTGTACAGTTTAGTATGTGTACTGTAGTATGCATAGTGTGTAGTATGTGTAGTGTAGAATGAGTGTGTAATGTATTAAGTGTAGTGTAGTATGCATAGTGTAGAGAATGAGTGCTTGTAGTGTAGCATGTCTAGTGTATAGTGTGTAGTATATGTAGTGTTGAGTGTGTGTAGTATGTGCACTGTTGAGTGTGTGTAGTATGCATAGTGTTGAGTGTGTGTAGTATGTGTAGTTTGTAAAGAGAATGAGTGCTTGTAGTGTTGTATGTATAGTGTGTAGTAAGTATAGTGTTTAATGTGTTCAGTGTAGTTTGTGAAATGTGTTGTGTAGAATGTCTAGTGTATAGTGTGTAGTATGCATAGTGTTGAGTGTGTGTAGTATGTGTGGTTTTAGTGTAGAGTTTGTAAAGAGAGTAAGTACTTGTAGTGTAGTGTGTATAGTGTGTAGTATGTATAGTGTGTATAGTGTGTAGTGTGTATAGTGCTTAGTGTGTGTAGAGAAGTATGAGAAATGTGAAGCATGTCTAGTGTATAGTGTGTAGTATGCATAGTATTGAGTGTGTGTAATATGTGTAGTTTTTGTAGTATAGTATTTGTAGAGAGAATGAGTACTTCTGGTGTAGTATATATGGTGTGTAGTATGCACAGTATGCGTAGTGTGTGTAGTGTAATAAAAACTAGATTTTTATAAAATACACAAAATTTTTACAGAGGAGTCGACCCTGACCTTATTGAGCGCCACTTCAGTCACAATAGGTCCAAATGAAGATTTGGCAAAGAATAAAGGACGAGGGAGCAAGGAGGAAGGAAGGAGGAGGAAGGAATAAAAGGGAAAAAAGAAGAATGACGAAAGATGGAGGAATAGAGGGAAATAAATAGGGAAGAAGGAAGGAGGAATAAAGGAAGAGGGAGGAGTAAAGATGGAGGGTGGAATAAGAAGGGTGGAAGGAGTGAAGAAGGAGAGAGGATTGAAGAAGAAGGGAGGAATAAAGAAGGAAGGAGGAAAAAAGGAGGGAGAAATACAGAAGGAGGCACGAATGAAGGAGAAGGGAGGAATAAAGAAGGAGGGAGAAATAAATAAAGGAGGAGGGAGGGAGAAATAAAGAGGGAGGGAGGGAGGGAGGAATATAGAAGGAGGGAGGAATAAACAAGGAGGGAGGAATGAAGAGGAATAAAGAGGGAAGAAGGACAGATGAATAAAGAAGAATAAAGAAGGATGGAGGAATAAAAAGAAAGAGGGAAGTATAAAGAAGGACTAAAATATATTTTTAAAAAATCAAATGTATAAAAACTCAGAATAGGTAAAATATTGAGTAGCAGCGTCGCCCTCTAGTGGACAAACTACACGGCAACACCCCTAACACGGTTAAAGAGTGCATCTTCCATCTCTACCATGCTCGAGCTGTAATGATAACCATTAAAGCATTCATCCTGCCTCATTGTCGTCCTCTCGTGTTTTCAGTTCTTCTCTCCTTTCTTATCCTCTCTCTCTCTCTCTCCCTCGCTCTCCGATAGGCAGTGTGCCTTGTTTTGATGTTGGATTTGATAGATTTGTTTGCGGCTGCATTCATTTGCCGCGGATCAGAAAGCCGACGGGCCGTAAAATGAAAATTTGCCGTCAGCTTTTTGAGGCCGGCAGTCTGGGCGCTGGGTAACATGTCGCTCTTATCCCTCGCCCCGAGAAAGAGAGGAAGAGAGAGAGAGAGAGAGAGAGGCATGTTCCTTCCTCAGTAGGACATTCATACTGTCCCTGTACTTACAACAATAATAACACATACACGAATTGGAAAACCTCCTCCGCATCAGACTGCTGGAATTGCAGTAGTGCGGTTATTACGGAGTCTGTTCCCATCTGTAATGCTGCTTCATGGATCTAAAGAGCTGGCGCTGGATGAGTTTTAATGCTCATATGTATCGGGTTTTGAGACAAAATCTTTCCACAGCACACGGTGCACCACAACCAAATGTGATCTCTGTCTTTGACCCATCTGTGAAGCAGCAATGTGGAGCTCTTTTTGGCAGGGACCAGGGTAAAGGTCGACCCATATTGGTTTTTCAGGGCCGATATCGATACCGATTAGTGCTTGGGGATGGTACCTTGCTCATGAGGACCTCATCGGTACATTTACCGGTCCAGGACTCGAACGGCGACGTTCCAATCATGGGGTCAACTTCCTAACCTTTACGCTACCAACTGCTCCACAAAGAGAATGCAGACGGTATAAAAATGGACCTCTTGACCAACTCCTTTAAGAAGAAATTTCTTTTAAAACCCATGTAGAGTTTTCGTAACTCTAAACAAGCAAAGTTTACATCAAACCAAACATCATTCCAACTCCTGTGCTTTCCTGTGAATTTGGAGGGTCGACCTGCGACCACACGTCTGACAGTTATGGATCGGCCTCGGCGCCTGCTATAATTAGATTTCATTAAGAAACGCTTGTTGTCCGAAAGTGACATCCTCAAACTCTAATTAAAATGAATTTGCAGAAAACAAAGCCAGGCAAAGACGCGGACACAGTCTTCTAAAAGTGAAAAGACAAGGAAAACAAGAAGAGGAGAAGTGACAGTGACCTGAAAAACACACACATACACACATGCAAACATAAAGAGAGAGAACGTGTGTGTGTGTGTTGATGTCTGTTGACTTTACAGCTCCTGCTGTTTGTTTAGATAGTTTATCATCATTCATAAATCCACACATACTCTTGTAGGTTACGGCTGACAGTAGATGTATGAGAGAAGTCTGTAAACTTTCTAGAGTGCTGGTGTTTATAGGTGTGTGTGTGTGTGTGTGTTCTTGTGTACAGGAGGAAATATTGAGCCTCTGCTCATCAACTGAAGTTATCTAAGAAGCCAGAAATTTCTGGAAACTACAGTTTCCTTCTGCTGCTGCTGCGATAAACACTCCACTAACCCCATTCTGTCTCTCGGCAACTCCTCCGTGTGTGGTGGATAAGAGTGTAACTGTCAGGGTCACAGTTTAAGCCCAGCTTCTGTAATGCAGATGTGTGTTTGTATCGCACCGGGTTAACACACACACACACACACACACACACATCACACCTATAATGTAACCAATTCTTTTATCTCTGAGTTTTTTGCATCAAACCTGAAACCTGAAAGAAAAAAGGAAAGAAAACAGAAAGACAGAATTGACAGAAACATGAAAAACAAAAGAAATGGCAGAAAGAAGACAATAAACAATAAATAAAGAAAATAAAAATAAAGAAAAAGAATGAAGGAAGAAAGAAAACAGAAAGAAAGAAAGAACTAAAAGAGTAAGAAATTAAACAAAAAGGGGAAAAAAGCAATACAAATGAATGAAAGAATGAACGGAGGAAAAAAGAAAGTGAAAAGAAAAGAAGAAGAAGAAGAAGGGAAAAGAAAGACGAAGAAAGTAAGAAAGAAACAAAATCAGAAAAAAACAGAAGGAAAAATAAAAATAGAAAAGAGACAAATATGAAAGTAGTAAACAAAAGCAAAGTTAAAGGAAGGATGGTTAAAGACAGAAAGAAAAGAAAATCATAAACCTGTGACATCACACACTGAGAGTAACACCACATCTCTAACCCTTCTGATAAACACACACACCTCCACTCTTTCCAAGCAATCATGTTGAACGTCCACACACACACACACAGAGACACACACACACTCACGCACACACACACCGCCCACAGGTGTGTCCAGCATGATGTGTGTGTAATAGCCAATTATGCCACAACACACAAACACACACACCTGAGACTAATGGCCGCGAGGGAAACACCCGGAACATTTCAGCTGGCGTCTGACACCAAGCTGGAACTCAAACAAAAAAGCTGACAAAAAACCCAGCCAAATGTCCCTCCCTCTGTCCCTCCATCCGTCCATCTGTCCACCCACTCGTCCACCTCCACGTGCTGCACTATAATCAGCTTTATTAACGAATCGGGCTGAAAATAGCACCAGAGTTTAACCTCACTCAGCCGCTCTTGCACTTCGGCTCAAATATCGTTTCCCCAGAAATTCCTCAGAGTAAACAGTCCATTTTCACTTAAGCACCTGCTGATAGTTTGTAAAGCTGCAGTTTATATACACTACGTTTCTCCCCCCTCTCTCCCCCTCCTTTTCCAATCTCTCACTTGCTTTCTTTCTCTCCCAGGCACACACTGACCAAGCACCGGGTAAGCATTCTGCAAGCAAGCTCCCTTTTTTGCTGTCACATCGCAAATCTCATGCTTGTATGAGCTAGCCGGGGTGAAAAGGCTGCTGAACAGGTCCGGTCCGGTCTGGAAGCGATCGTATGCTTTTCGATCAACACTAGCCTAACACCTCATTCGTTTTCGCACTTTACAGAGATATTAACATATACAATAGAGGTTTGTTCGACATCTTTTGAAGTTTGAATGATTTACATCAACGACAATATCAACATCGACAATAACACTGACATGGGGTCCCAAAATTTAAGTTGTCATTCCCTGCTTTGGCCACAAGGGGTCCCACTATTAAGTTTGCAATTCCTTATTTTGGCAACAAGAGGGTGCCACCATTAAGGTTGCCATTCCATAAGGCAGCAATTTCCTATTTTGATCATAAGGGGGCTCCACTATTAAGGTTGCCATTCCCTATCTTGGCCACAAGAGGGCACCACCAGAGGACTGTATTTTGCGGCTATGCGACCTGAATGTGAACGCTCAGATTGGAATTCATGTGGCTTTTTGCTTATATACGCATGTGCTGACATCATCAGCCTGCACCGGCAGCATGGGAAGGTAGTAATGGAGGAGAGCTTGACTTTTTTATTCTCCTTTTCGACCTGCTCATGTACAGTTGATTCACTGTTTGTCGTCCTCCAGAGCAAAGTGTGATACATGTGTGAGCTACTAACGCCTCCATTTTTAATGTCATGAGTTGTCCCACAGATATGACGTTTTTTGTTGTTGGTGACGCAGTTGACCTGTGTAAAAATGTATCAATGTGCGCATGCGTGACGTTTCGGAGGACCGATGCGTTCACATTACAGTCAGATACAGGTCACTTGTAGTTATGAATGTGAACCGTCAAGATAGACAAATCTGATCTGAGCAAAAAATCTGAATTGAACGATGTGGCTGGCAGTGTGAACGTAGCCTAATTTGGCCGCAGGGCCTCTTCATTAAGGTTGCAATACCCAATTTTGGGCATAAGGGGGCACCACCACTAAGTTTATAATTCCCTATTTTGTCCACAAGAGGGTATCTCCATTAATAAGAACTGTGCTGCTACTTGTCTTGTGTTTAGCCTGTTTCTGACAAGAGCTTAATATTCATTCACTAGGCCACGTATTATCATGTGTAAACATCTGTAAACAACCTTTTAAAGTATTTTCACCCTTTCATTCCGCTCTACAGTTTTTTAGCACACAGTAGTCACCATTTCTTCAGGAATCCTCCATTTAGTTATGTTCATTATGGAAGCTATAGGCAGTGACATGAAAATTTAAGTTTTTAAGCTTTTTTAAATTTTTATTTAAGCTTTTACTCACCATTCTTGCAGTTTTTTATTCCAGTACTGCACATTTATATGTTTTATCTAGATAAACATAAAACAAATAAATGTGGAGCATGACTGGGTTTCGAATCCTAGGAATTGCTCTGGATAAATCTGTTCAATGCTGTAAATGTAACAAACACAATATTTTTACATCATATAATTTGTAATATAATGTCAATATCATATAATTTTGGTCAAAATAATTCCCAGCACTACCTACCTCTATGACATTGCAGGCTGTGAGGAAGTGAGAGAAATGCTATAATCCATGATTGCCGTGTATGGAATTGGAAATACGACATGGTATCGGCTTGCAGAACATCTCACGGCTCACTGGCCTCTGTAATTTCCCGTCTCCTTTCTTCCAAAACACTGAAATCAATAAAGAGGGGAAAATAGCATTTATATGCCACATGAGTCACACAGAGCTCATCGACTTGCAGATCAGACTCAGCTCTCTGATCTCGTTTCGTTATGAGGTCAACGCTTCTCTCCTCTTTGCCGACTGGAGAAAAGCCCTAATTTGGGGATGGACTCGTCCGATTTTTCGGTGGTAGTGTTGGTGAGGGGTGAAATGGGGACGATTTCAAATATTATGTGAACTTTTCACCCTGGAAATCCTGTCAGATTTCTCCAAATTTCATCTACAATAATGAGAGTAATGTGCCATTTCTCAGCAATAAACTTTCAAATAAAAACACTGATGCTTCATAAAAACGGAATCAGAATGAAGTGCCAATTATGTAGTACTTTTAAAAATATACATACACAAGGTATTAATATACAGTTAGGCCCAGAAATATTTGGACAGTGACACAATTTTTATGATTTGGGCTCTGCATGCCACCACATTGGATTTGAAATGAAACAACTGAGATGCAATTGAAGTGCAGACGTTCAGGTTTAATTCAAGGATCTGAACAAAAATATCCAATGAAACGTTTAGGAATTGCAACCATTTTTCTACAAAGTCCCGTTTCAGGGGCTCAAAAGTGATTGGACAAATTAACACTACCATAAATAAATCTTCATTTTTAATACTTCGTTGAGAATGCTTTGCAGGCAATAACTGCCTGAAGTCTTGAACCCATGGACATCACTAAACGCCAGGTTTCCTCCTTTGTGATGCTTTGCCAGGCCTTTACTGCAGTTGTCTTCAGTTGTTGCTTGTTTGTGGGTCTTTCTGCCTTAAGTTTTGTCTTAAGCAAGTAAATGCATGCTCGCTCGGGTTGCAATCTGGTGACTGACTCAGCCATTGCAGAATATTCCACTACTTTGCCTTAAAAAAACTCCTGGGTTGCTTTCGCAGTATGTTTTGGGTCATTGTTCATCTGTACTGTGAAGCGCAGTCCAATCAACTTTGCTGCATTTGGCTGAATTTGAGTAGAATTCATCCGGCTACTTCTGTCCTCTGTCACATCATCAATAAACACCAGTGACCCAGTGCCATTGGAAGCCATGCATGCCCATGCCATCACATTGCCTCCACCCTGTTTTCCAGAAGATGTGTTCTTTGGATCACGAGCCGTTCCAAGCCTTCTCCATACTTTCTTCTTCCCTTCTGGTACAGGTTGATCTTAGATTCATCTGTCCAAAGAATGCTGTTCCAGAACTGGGCAATCTTCTTTAGATGTTTTTTTGGCAAAGTTTAATCTGGCCGTTCTGTTCTTGAGGTTGATTAATGGTTTGCACCTTGTGGTGAACCTTCTGTATTTGCCCTCATGAAGTCTTCTCTTTATGGTAGACTTAGATACTGATACACCTACGTCCTGGAGAGTGTTCTTCACTTGGGTGGATGTTGAGAAGGGGTTTTTCTTCACCATAGAAATGATCCTGCAATCATCCACCACCGTTGTCTTCTCTGGACGTCCAGGCCTTTTTGAGGTCCCGAGTTCACCAGTGCGCTCCTTTTTCTTCAGGATGTACCAAACTGTTGATTTGGCCACTCCTAACATTTCCTCTCTCTCTCTGATGGATTTCTTCTTTTTCTTTGGCCAAATGACAGTCTGTTTCACTTCCATTGAGAGCTCCTTTGACCGCATGTTGTGGGTTCACAGCAACAGCTAACATATGCAAACGCCACACCTGGAATCAACTCCAGACCTTTTACCTGCTTAACTGATGATGGATTAACGAGGGAATAGCCCATGCAGCCCATGAAAAAGCTTCTGAGTTAATTGTCCAATTACTTTTGGTCCCTTAAAAAAGGGCGGCTACGTATTAAAGAGCTGTAATTCCTAAACCCTTCCTCCAATTTGGATGTGAATACTCTCAAATTAAAGTTGAGAGTCTGCACTTTAAGCCCATATTTTATAACTGTATCTTGAATATGTTTTGGTAAACAGCAAAAATAACAATACTTGTGTCACTGTCCAAATATTTCTGGGCCTTACTGTAGATATGGCTCAGACAATGAACAGATTGTTAGGTGCATCGTTAGATTGATATTTTATACAGTATATATACACAATATTGGTATAAATGACTACTGAGCTGTGCAAAAAGCAGTTATCTTGTGTACCTTTAGTATCTATATGTACACACAAAATCCTGGAAACGTGACACAAATGCAGCTAAAATGGGATGAAGCTACTTCTTTCCAGCTGACAGTGCCACTGGGTATTAAAGCGAGAAAACACTACACACATCCATCATGTGATCAAACGCAAATCTTTCACTTTTATTTTCTCACATCAAACCAGAAACCTGAAAGACGAATAAAAGAAAACAGAAAGAAAGAACTGAAAAAAAGACAAAAAACAAAAGAAATGACAACAAATGAAAGTAAGCATAGATAGAAAAAAGATAAGAAATAAGAAAAAGAATGAAGTTAAAAAGAGAAAAGACAGAAGGAAAAATGAAAAGAGAAGAGAAAGAAAGAACAAAAGAAAAAATATGAAATAAAGAAGTGAAAGGACGGATGGTCAAAAGAAAGAAAGTAAAAGACAGGTGGTGAGAGAGAGAGATGGAGAGACAGGTGGAGCGAGGCAGAGGGAGGTGGAGGTAGAGAGAAAAGAAAGAAAGAAGTGGGGAGAGATGGGGAGAGAGAAAAAGAGAGGTGAAAAGAAAGAGTGTGAGAGAGACTGAGGGAGATGAGGAGAGAAAGAAAGAAAGAAAGGGCCGACGGCACCGGCCCCAATTAGCTAGAAAAATAAATAACTCTCCGCCTCAAACCTACGCCTTTAAAAACCTGCCCCGTTCCTCAGCAGTGCGGTACTGCATTCTTAATGTTCCTACTTAATCCGGATGGGAAGTCCATTACATCCTAACAGCCCGTTAAACGCTTTATATCGCCCTTACCTTCCCACGTCTTAATTATTCATGAATATTAATCTCTTCTTTGTGCCAGTTCTGGGGAAGTAGAACCTGGTGAAACAAGCCACTCGGCTTCTCTCGGAACATTACAACAACCAGCGCTGAGGTCATTATGTTGAATAACAGACGGGAAAGTGTTGTTTTGTTGCTGGTAATTGGCATATTGAGTGTGGGGTGTGTTAAAGGAGAAATCTACCAATTTAGAACTCATGCGCCCTTAAAACTTGATCACCACCACCAGTGTAAGAGTGTAAGGGCTAGTGATAGATAATTTCATTTTAACTGGTAGATAATATAATTTTAATTAATCCAATTTTAATACTGAACAGAACAGAAAGAAAATCCCTCAACATTTGAAAAAGTTTTATTCCAAGCTACAGAGTTCCCTTTTTTGACTTTTGTTGATAGAGACTGAGCCAACTTTACGGAATTACCACACACACAAACACACACTAATAGTCCAGTGCTCCAGCTTTGACCTGGGGGCTGTTTAATTGCTTTCTTCCTTGGAAAAGTCAAAGGGGGAGGCCGCCTCCTCACCGTAGCCCATGCTCCCGTGTATTTGAGCGTGGGTATGTGTGTGTGTGGGAATATAATAACAGCGTTGCCGCGTTTCCCATCACGGTGTGGAACGTTTTAATTGCAGCCCTGTCCGACTCTGCGTGTCACGTCGCTGCTCGTTAGCGTAGCCGAGGGCCGCCGTGTCGCTCCACGCTCCTTTAAAAGCCGCCTGATTTTTGTTTATTTGACTCCGATTCAAAGGAGTCATGCTGAAGGCTGTAATAAAGAGACTCGCCTCTTTTTTTCCTGGCCCTGTTTGTGGCGACGGAGGACTCGCTTTAGCAGTGTTGTCATATGTTTGTTGACTTGTCGCTTGACCGAGACTTTCATGCTGTCTTTTCGGATTTGAGTCCTTCATATGTTATAACACATGTTAATTAACATTATAATAAGAGGTACAAAGGGACAAAAAGGTTAGGAAAAATACGAGTGTTTCCCCATTAAAGTCTAGAAGGAAAAATATGACCACATTTTGTGCTCTTATGTCAGCAGAAAGAAGGGGAAAACGAGGGATGCAAATTTGTTATTCACAAGAAAAGTAATAACACACTTGTCTTGGATGAGCAGAACATTTTAAGCTGTGAACGACATCAAAAACTTTGGATGGAGTTAAGTGTACAGTATATAAAAGGAAATATATGCTGCTTTTGCAGTGTCTGTTCAGTTCCTGACTGTTGCAGTGTTATGAGTTTCATCACGACACGATTATATCAATTCGACATTTCCCGATATTGTTACAATATGATTTCCATTAGATTAAATTAAGGAGCTGGCCACGCGAAAGCTACCACACGAATGCAAAAGCTACAACAAGAATGCAAAAGCCACAGCACGGATGCAAAAGCTACCATGCGAATACAAAAGCTACCAGGCAAATGCAAAAGCGACAACGAGAATCCAAACTGCCACAACGAGAATGCAAAGGCCAAAGCGTAAACGCGAAAGCTACCATGCAAATGCAAAAGCCACAATGAGAACACAAAAGTCATAGCACGAATGCAAAAGCTACAATGCGAATGTGAAAGCTACCACGCAAATGAAAAAGCCACAGCGAAAATGCAAAATCTACAATGCAACAACATGAATGCAAAAATTCTCAACACACGCAAATTGAAAAGCCATGTGAAAGCTAATAAAGGTTCCTTTAATCTGCCTCATGTAAAATCCCCAGAAATCTGGACTGTAAAATTTGAACACACTACTTCAATGCCACTGAAAACTTAGTGATGTGACATTACTTTTTTGATCTCATATTTCACATTTTTTAAAATTAATTTGCATTAAGAGTCTTCTACAACACAAATATGAAGTAGTGTGGATGCAGTTAGCTACACTCTGTAGCTTGTAGCGTTGCTAACCTCTATATTAAAACAGGAGCTTGGCTGTAGCTTTAGCTACTTCTAATAACAAGTACCTTTTAGCCTGGAAAGCTGCTGTTTAAAACAATGAATGGTTAGATGCTCAAAATTAGGTTCCAAAAACCATGCACAACTTAGCCAGGCTGTGCTACATGCTCCACCGGCTTTCACTCATTGTATTAGCATTTTAGGGCTGGAACGTCACTGTCACATCGGTGAGCTGTAAGTCAAAGTCTTATTAACTTTGAGTCCTGGGTCAACGTGTCTATATCGACGTGCGGTCGGTGCTGATAAACCGCCGAAAAGGACGAGGAAGATGGCAAAACAGCTCAGATTTTTGGCGATCTAACCTCAGATATCCAGCAACCCCTAATGGAACTGTCATCTCCCTCGTCTCTGATAGAAATCAACATCCGCATCTCTCTCTGGTATTAAACGGTATATAAATCGGAAAGGTGAGCAAAGCGATTACTGCGATTACTCATATCGTTCGCAGAGCCACTTTCGGAAGCCGCTTTCTCCTTTGCTAAGCTCCTTTTAGTGAAGGCAAAGATAAAACAATACGACTCTGTGAGTAGATTAGAGTGAGACACTGTGGAGCTGCCCGAGGTGATCTGACGGTGGGGGCATTTTGGGGTCTGGAAGTGGGAGATGTGCGATAGCAGTGATCAGAAACTGTAGAAGGGAGAAAGCAAGGAAAGAGCAGAATCCACAGTGACTTCCAGTTCCAAATTACCTGGACAATCCCCCTGAGAGCAAATTGGGGTTAAGGGTCTTGCTCAGGGACCCAATGGTGGTAGTGATGGGGGTAGGATTCAAACCCATGACCTCTTGGTCCAGAGGTGAGTAGCCTAACCCCTAGACCACCACCAACCCCCAGATGAGCATTTAGGGAATCAGATCAGGATCATTAGACTAAAATGCAGTTGGTAGCGTAACGGTTAGTGTGTTCTGAAGGTCACCAGTTGGAATCCTGGACCGGTAAAGGTACCACTGAGGTACTAATTTGCAAGGTATCGACCTCAAGCACTGCTCCCTGGGTGATGGATCTATGGTTTGGTTTGGAGAGAGAGAGAAAAGGAAAAAGGAAAGAGTGAGAAAGATAGATATTTAAAGGGAAAGGAGATAGAAGAGAGAAAAAAAAGGGAGAAAAAGAGAGAAGAAGTGAGAGACAAAGAGGGAGAATGAGAGTGAGAAAGAGAGCGAAAGTGAGATATAAAGAGGAAGAAAGAGAGAGGAAAGAGGGGGAAAGAAAGAAACGAGCAAGATAAAGGGAGAAAGATAGAGTGAGAGAACGATAGATATTAAAAGGGAGAGAAACATAGAGTAAGAAAGAATAAGAAAAAAGGAGGAAGTGAGAGATGAAGAGGAAGAAAGAGAGAATGAGAAAGTGAGAGATAAAGAGGGAGAAAGAGAGGGAAATGAGGGAGAAAAAGAGTGAGAAAAGAGTGAGAAAGAAAGAGACAAAGAGAGAGAAAAAGATAAAGGAAGAGAGAGTGAAAGAAAGAGAGAAGGAGATAAAAATCATATCATGATGAAACTCAGGATTTACACCCTGATTGTTCACCCCGTTTCCTGTCTGCAGGTGAAGAGTCACAAACCTGTCCCCAAAATTATTCAAGCTCAAAACACACATTTATATCACATTCCTGACGTTCCCAAAACCTCTCCAACAGCAGAGGGAAGAACAGCATCGCGGTAATGGTCTACACAGGCTGAGCGACGTTCCCGTTCACATCGTCTCGTAATAAAATTCCTGATCTATATTCATGAATCCGTCCCAAATCTCAAGAACGTCATTATTCTGCAGAGCCTTTTGTGAAGCGACTTGAAAAGCCACTGGCCTTACGTTACTCTATTAACATCATATTCCAGAGAGAGAGATGGAGGAGCGAGAAAAAAAAACTTAGTTATGCCAGAAAGTTGCCACAGTTCGTAAAAGATAAGTTGCAAGGTGGAGGTGAGGGGTTTCCATCATGCTTATTACTATTAATAATACAGTGCTTTTCCTCCTGTATTATCTGTGTGTGTGTGTGTGTGTGAGAGTGTGTGTGTGATTAGGGCTTTAAGAGTGTGAGGTAAACAGCAGATAAGTGTTGGGGTATTATTTTGCAGACCGGAGGAAGTTGAGCTCTGGCCAAACAGGGCAAAAAGCTTGGAGTTTACAGCTCAATAATGAATGTAATTAAAGAAAATAGGAAGCAGAGACCATTAATAGTTGTGTGTGTGTGTGTGTGACCTTTCGTTAGCTTTAGGAGGTGAAGAACCGATTAAATGTTTTAAACTCAACTGATAGGAGAGCCACAGTGCTCAATGAGCTTTCAATATTCTTATCATTTTAAAATATTAAAAACTAATAAGAGAGAGAGAAATTGTGAAAGGAAGAAAAAAAGAATGAAAGAGAAAGAAACATAGGGGTTAAGAGAAAAGCAGAGAAAAGGAAAGATGGAGAGAAATAAATAAATAAAAGGGAAAGGAAAGAAAGAAACAGAGGGGTTGAGAGAGAGCGAGAGGAAGAATGGGACAATGGAAAGAGACCA
>JAVGVS010001360.1:20000-23546 GCA_032718565.1 Distichodus sexfasciatus
AAATATAGGGAGAGAGAGAGAAAGAGAGGGCAGAAAGAGATAGAAAAAGAATTAAGGAATGGAGAGAGGGCGAGAGAAAGAGAGAAAAGAGAGGGAGTGAGTAAGTGAGGAAGGGAGGGATGGAGTGAGGGTGGAAGAAGGAAGGAGGATGGTGGAGAGCGATAGAGACAGAGGGAGAGAGAAAGAGGAAGAGAGGAAAGGAGGGAGAGAGTGAGGTTCACACACAAACGAGTACAGCCTCTGCTGGGGGATTGCAATAAAGTCTAGTACTCATAGAAGCTTCCTCATTGCAGTGTGTGTGTGTGTGTGTGTGTGTGTGTGTGTGTTCGCGCCCACGTTACCTCACACTAACTCCAGCGGCTGTGTGAAAGCTCTGGGATAATATTTGCTTGTGAGCAGGGAAGTGGCGCTCGCTGTGTGTGTGTGTGTGTGTGTTAGATTCCACCAGCAGCATTCGACACACAGCGTGAACACTCACAATGTCTCACAGCTCACACACACACTCTCTGTAGGGCACATGAACACACACACAAACCTCACAGTAACACACACACAACCATGTAATGCAATATACACATGAAAACACACACACACACCTCACTGTAACACAAATGCATGCAACACAATACATGCATGAAAACACACCAACGACACATTAAAACAAACCATGCAAGACAATCTTCTTCTTCTTCTTCTTCTTCCTCTTTCGGCCTTTCCCTTCAGAGGTCGCCACAGCAAATCATGTGTCTCCATTTAGTCCTATCCTCTGCGTCCTCTACCCTCACACCAACTAACTTCATGTCCTCTTTCACCACATCCATAAATCTCCTTTTTGGGCTTCCTCTCAGCCTCCTGCCTGGTGGCTCCAACCTCAGCATCCTTCTACCTATGTACTCATTGTCTCTCCTCTGGACAGACGATGTGCTCATGAAAACACACACACACACACACACACCAACCTCACATTAATCCACAAGCTTGTAACACAATGTGCACGTAAACACACAATCATACAACACAATATGCACATGAACACACACAAACGTTCCAAACACAGTCATGTTCTATAAAAAGTTGCAAAGAAATTATGCACTACACGCAGCAACCTCCATCAACACACACACTTAACTCGGGAGTGCAACACTGTGTGTGTGTGTTTGTGTGTGTTGTGACTTAAAGCTTCTGGGTAAAATATTTCCGCTCATATGTTCTGTGGCAGTCCATAGCTCAGAGAGTGTCGCTGTACTTTAGGATCCATTTAACAAGCTGAGTGTGTGTATGTGTGTGTGTGTTTGTGTATGTGTGTGTGTCACACTGGATGCTTTCTGCCACTTTTCCATTTGTTCTGATCGCTTTGCGTGCGCGCTCTCTCTCTCTCTCTCTCTCTCTCTCTCTCTCTCTTTTCATTCCTGTCGTTTGTCAACAAGAAACGAATGTCCCTCAAGTCCGTTTAAATTCACTCTGCACCAGCAGCGTTGTTCCTTTTGTCTCTCTCGCTCTCACTCACACACCCACACCCACACACATACACACACACACACAGCAAGAGTGTACAATCAAAAATGTAAGGATTGAGTAGCGTGGAAGCAAAAACATAGAAAACAGTCAGTGGTCATTTATTAATGACAATATTTTAGATATTTTACATTTTTATGATTCTCAATATCTGTCATTTTTTAACTGAATTTGCTACTTCCTCCACGTGTATTTACTTAAATTTGTCCTTAAGAAGGTTAAGACATTTAAATTGTGTAATTTTATACAACCATAGGATTAAAGAAAATCCAATATGCTATTTTCTTCACAAACAGGCATTTTGGCTATTTAAGAATCTTAAACGAGAAAATATTGGTGATTGTCAGAATCTTGATGAAAAATTTCTTCTAGAGAATGCTCAGGGAATGAGGCCCCTTTTACACTTTTAATACTTAAGTATTGTTCATATTGGACACTTGAGTATGTTTAATCTGATAGAGATTTCACAATCTGAATTACAGAAATGTGCTTTTACTTAAGCATCACTTTTAGGGATTCTAAAATACACCACTGTCAGATTAGGATTAGAATGCATCTTCACCATAATATACCTTAATATAATCCTAGTCCTAACCATAATCTAATCTAAACAATTATCCCAACTACAATCCAATTATAATCATTTAAGTATCCAAATAGCTGTATCCTCATTAATAAAGTATCTAAAATATCTGTAATCTAATTTAACACTATCCCACACCATAATCTTAACTTTAACCCTAATCTAAACCCATTCTAATCCCCAAACCTAGTTTCAGTCCTAAACTTAATCATGATCAACTGCTAACCCTAAAACTAACCATGACTGTTTTTCTAATCCATTTCAAATTCTAACCATAATCTAATCCTGAACTAAACCTAATTATTCCTACGAATAAGCATAACCTAATCCTAACCGTAACCCTAAACATGACGGTAATTTGATTGTGATCATAATCCTATCCTAATTTTAAATTGAACTATAATCTAATTCAACTCCCAGTCCTAAATTCAAAATCCTTAAATCAAACCATAAAACAATGCCAGCACTTATCCAGCTCCCTAAAATCTTCCGCTTAAAACTAAAACTGGGTACTTTGTCCAGACAGGAAGAGGAAACCTCTCTTAATCCCACTCTTACCCCTTGTGCTGGAATCGCCCCGCTTTCATTCGTCACGTTTTCAGTAAATGTCCAGGCAACATCTTTCCCATCATCTCTTCCAAAACATGGTTGTGTATTTGCGCCAGAGTGACCCGACGTAGCCCGGCACGTCATAATATTTAAACGAGGATAATTAACCCTAATGAGCGGCTCTGGTCACGCGGCAGCGAAAAGCAGAAGAGAGCGAACTCTGAGAACTGGAACCCGCTACCAGCCAAAACAAAGGCGCTGTTTTTGTTGAAGGAACATTCTAGAAGCTTGCGGCCGCGGCTCCGTCCACTTCTAACGCCACCGGATCCTTCTGACCTGCTGCCCGCTCACGCTCCGGGGAATGAGACGGAACCCGGCTAACCACGCAAACAACGAGAAATCACGACTCGAGGGTTTTCCCACAGTCTCGCCGTGCCGACATGTTTACGCTAACTCACTCACGCTGGTCTGCTCTTCAGGAAGAGGAGGAAGATAAACGACAGAGCGGGGGTAGGATGGAAGGGTGAACGGGTGCACGGAGGATGGAGTGGTGGAAGTGTAAACAGATACAGTATCCTGCGGTCAGTTCTCTCATTCCATCTATATCCAATATCTACTCGTTCATCCCTCTGTAAAACTCTCTCTCCACCAACATCTTTATCTATCTATCCATCCTCCTCCATCCACTTGTTAAACTCTGTACATCTTTATCCATCCATCCATATTAGTCTATCTATCCATCTATCTATTCATCCGTATAACTCTCTCTTCCTCCATCCGCATTTATCCATCTATCTGGCTCTCTCTTTCTCTCCATCTATATAACTCTCCCTCTATGTCATCCATTCATTTATCCATTCATATCTATTCATCTATCCATCCATATCTATATATTCATC
>JAVGVS010001361.1:0-23405 GCA_032718565.1 Distichodus sexfasciatus
GTAGATTCTCACTGAAGGCACTATGAATGAACACATATGGAGTTATGTAGTAAACAAAAAGTGTGAAATAACCCAGAACATGTTTCATATCTTAGATTCTTGAAAATAACCACCCTTTGCTTTGATCACTGCTTTGCACACTCTTGGCCTTCTCTCGATGAGCTTCATGAGGTTGTCACCTGAAATGGTTTTCCAACAGTCTTGAAGGAGTTCCCCGAGATGCTGAGCACTTGTTGGCCCTTTTGCCTTCACTCTGCGGTCCATCTCATCCCAAACCATCTCGATTGGGTTTGGTCAGGTGACCGTGGAGGCCAGGCCATGTGGCGCAGCACTCCATCACTCTCCTTCTGGGTCAAATAGCCCTTACACAGTTCATTCATAGTTTTGATGCCGTTAGTGAGAATCTACAATGTAAATAGTCATGATGATAAAGAAAAAACATTGAATGGGAAGGTGTGTCCAAACTTCTGACTGGTAGTGTATATATGTGAAGGAATTATCGACTTAATAATTGTAATTGAATCGAATCAAATTGTGAGTCCATATATACTGTATATATCTTCTAGTAGTGGCCCGTCTCTTATTGACGCCCGTTTCCAATAAACGCCGGGTTTGAAGAGATGTCGCGACAAATAGACACCGGTCTCCAATAGTAGCCGGTCCTTTAAGCGGCAGTCTGTAGTAAAAGATCACGCTGGTGGCATCATTGGCAAGAAAGTTCAGTAGACGTCTACCGTATCTGTTTTTCATGCTTACGGTAATACCGTATGCTGCTTTAATAATACTGTACTGCTGTACTGATAATTTTATTAAATCCTGAAATGTTCATCCGGTGTTGTTGCCTACATTTTGTGGCCGTAAATGCGGTACCACACCGTATTTTACTGCCAAATGAACCCCGTTTACCCATCACCGTTCCGTCTGCGAGGCGATTAATAGCCGGTCTCCAACAATTGCCGGTCTCTTTTAAACGCCGGGCCGTCCAAATAATTTTTTGAATAAACGCCGGGGCTACTATTGGAAGATATACGGTATATAGAGAGAGGGACAGAAATGTGCGATGCTTGTTCTGAGTTGTCGTTTCGTAGAAGAGCATTGTCATTATTGAGATGTTGTAATATCCAAACTGGCCTGTAGGTGTCACTATGGAGACGGCTGACTGACCGTTTCCAAACTTCTGGCAGAAAATTCCAGCACAGTCACTTTGAATGCTTTAGTGTTTCACCAAGCCTAGTTTCGGAAGCTGCTACGCTTCTGGGAGTGTGTATCGTTACAAACACTCAAACACTCATCAAATGATATGGAAAAAATCACCATAAACCGCATCACAAAATAAATAACATGATGTTTTTACTTGTCGTCAAGTATTTATTGTCACATCGCCAAGCATTTTTGTCGTTTATTGTCAAGTGGTGAGTGTAAACGAGGTTTATTTTTGGTATTCACAACTTGTACATTGTTTTATCGAGGTAATATTCCCTCATTTGCCAGCGAGTGTGCTTTAGCTCTCCAAATTAAGTGAGATGTGCGAGTGCAGGCCCTCCACCTTCGAGTGAGACCCGATACTTGAGGGAGTGAAGTGTTTTCGATGGAAACCGCATGAATGATTGATAAAAGGAGCAGAGCGGCTTAAAATCGTCCTGCTCTCGGCTTATCAATAATTCAAAGCACTTTCTGTATTTTGGTGGCACATGAAATATCCGTCACCAGTTTGAAATCTCCAGACGATAAAATCTGTCGCAGGAATTAGCAGTTTGTAGCGATCCACTCTTTTTTAAAACTGTTAATATTTTTAAGCCACGCCGGGAGATATCTGTCTCCTTCTCAACGGCATTTCGCGATGCTCGAGTGTTTGTGAGAGAGCGTCGATTAATAAAAAGGTGACAACTCGTGCAAATCGCCGTCGGTGACGTGAGGTCGTACTTTCTGAATATGTTGCAGTTAAGAACAGATCTCCTGTAATCAGCCTCAAGTAGAACATGAGTCTCGGACAGGGCTGGACGATATCACCTCAAATCAGTATCACGAAATTGAACATTGTACCTCGATTATGATTAACGATTATTAGGGATGTACGATATGGGAATTATCGGCCAATGTTTATGTCTGATATTTTTGCTAATGCCCGTAAATGAGGAAGTCATAGTTGAGTGTGTAAATATAAGATATTTTGCTCGCCAGAGTTCCACTGCGTGCTCAGAATTTTGGCACGAGAATGGCGCCATAACTCTGACATTTCTAACACAGTGGCAAGTCAAGCAAGCGTGAAGGCAGAGTGGAGCGAGGGTGGAGCATTTTGAGCATAGTGCACAACATTTTAACAAAAAATCACTCCCCGCCCTGTGTAGTGTACCAACTCGAATACTAGGAACACATCCTATGTGCACTACCTAGTGCGTAGAGAGCCGTAATGCATCCTGAGATGCTTACTACCCCATAGAAAAGTATGATAAAATCGCTTTACGTATCATACTGTTTAGTGCAGTAGTTCGCAACTCACGCAATGTAGTTAGACCTGCAGCGAGCAGGAAACGACAGTCGTGAGCCCTCGCACGGTTGATTTGTCCGAGCGTTTAGATTAGAATCTCGGTGTGACGTGTTTTTCTCCCGCCTTCTGCACGTGTTGGAATCCCGGCGCTTAATCTTCGGCGTCGCCTCTCTTCCTCCTCTGCGGGCGCTGGTCCGTGTGCACACCGTCCCCATCCATTTGCATTACGATGGAAGCGCGAGGGGATCGGAGGGAGGAAATTGCCTCTTGTAAACACAATGGCCTTTCCTCTGACTCCTCATGATAATGTCCAGAGTGGCCTTGGGGCAGAACATTCCATTGAGGAGAGCAGTGAGGTCCGCCTGGCCTTTATCCTGAAATGGCATGTATGTGTGTGTGTGTGTGTGTATTATTGAGCGGCCTGTGGTCATCCTGGAGTAGGGTTGTGACGATACTAGAATTTTTAACTTGATATCAGGACTGGTCAATTCATCAAAATTCATTAAGATAGTTGGCAACTAATGTAATAATGGATTAGTTGGGTCTATGTTATTATACACATACATACAGTGGCTACTTTCTAATGTGTGGTCAGTAAGCTGACCAAAGCCGCAGTGGCAGTAAAGCAGCATTAAGCTGGACGCCGACCACCATAAAAGACGAATAAGAAGGAGACGAGAACCAGTGTCGTGTCTTAGCGTCACTAAAACTGAAGTAAATTGTGTAGAAATGTGTCAATTCCATCCGACGTGTGTCCACCACGTTATTGTGACGCGATTCTCATGTGGAACGCCGTCTTGCACAAAAATGTAGTTCTTTCCCAGAAATGAGACAAAAACGAGTCCAAATTGGATAAAAATTGCCAAAACTTTAATTCTTCACATTTGTTTGTGTTGCACTGTGTGTTGTGGTGTGTTCACAATGACAAATTGTCAAAAATAATCAATCAGTTGAAAAACGTTTTATTGCGATCCAGTCACGTCAAGACGGTCGTTTTGTCCTGACGTTGCTGCCAAACGTAGCTGATGTGTAGCGGTCGGAGCGGAGGACGGAAATAATTTACATGGTGCGACGTTAGTGACAGTCGTCGACTGTATTATCGCGCAGCGTCCGTCACCTCATGCCGTCACTCCGCTGATATATAGTCACGCTCTCGTGTCAACAACTAATATTTACATAATCCCTCTTCTTCCCCCTCGCTGAGAACACACACTCGCCCGTATGCCGCACGGTTTCATTTACAGATGGAGATTAATTTTAACAGCCGGAGTGGAGCTGTAACGGCTGCTGACTCGTGTAACGGAGCTCCAAACGACAGCGCTGACCTTTCACTGACGCTGGGGATAAGTTCGCCGGACTTCCTTCTTGGGAAATTTTTTTGGTTTGGTGTTTCAACCTGTTCACTAGGAGGGACTTGGAAAGTTACTCGGACGTGGAGGGAGTCGTCACTTAGGGCTGGACGATATGAGATGAAATCAGTGTCACGATTAATCTCAGTTACGAGTAATGAACCGTCATTGATGTTTGTTTGTTTGTTTTCATCGCAGTTCACCGTATTAACGTATTGGCAGTGTAACGGTTAGGGAGTTGACCCCATGATTGCCAGGTTGCCGGTTGAAGTACCCGAACAGTAAAGGTACTATTGAGGTACTTATGAGCAAGGTACCATCCACTGGGGGACGGTACCCACTGAGCACTGGGGGTTTGAAGGTTGTGGGTTCGAATCCTACCTTCAGCACTACCATCATTGGGTCCTTGACCAAGACCCTGGAGAGCCCCAAGGAGCAGTGATTGGGGACGGTGGTACCTCAGTGGTACGGGACTTGAACCGATGACCTTTCTTAACCGTTACGGTACCAACTAACCCCATATAGTGTAGTGTCCACTTAAAAACATACTAGTGGGGACAAAGTCCAGGCGGGAGGCACTTGTTGTCAAAGCGGCCGTCTTAACTGTAGCGCTGTGGGAAACCCTGCGTCCTTCACTCACCGGGACGTCCTGGTCGCCCGGCATGTCTTCTTCCACGTGCGACCACTTCGCTAATGTTTACCACATGGCTTCTTCGTGTGCAGTGGGCAAATTTGCATCGATGACCGTGATTGGCTGCTGTGCTGGCATTATGCCAAGCCCACTCGCTAAAAAGACACAGGCCAAAGACACTCTCTATCTCAGCGCGTTGACGTACAGTGGGCAAACAAGTGTGATCGAATTTTATAGTTTACGTTTATCATCGTTATCGTCATCACATGGCTCTCGATATTAATTTTTTACATTTATCGCAATCGAGGTAAAAATTGATCAATTAATCAATTAATCCTGATATTGATTTCAGGTCGTATCAGAAGCCCTAGCGTTGAAGGTATGTCTGCTCAGTCCTCACCTGTGGATAGTTTGTAGGAGAGAGAAGATCGGTCTGTTGCTCTGTTACACACTTTCACTCACTCACTCACTCACGCACACGCACACCCTCGCGTCTGCACAGGGCCCAGTGCGCAGCAGGGCTCCTTTAAAAGCAGGAAGGAAGTGAAACCTGGCCGAAGCGGGGGCCGTTTAGAGGAGCGCTGTTCGGAACTGATAAGGCCGCTGTGCTTATTGTGCAGCATCGAGGCTCGGGATTATTGCCACTTGTGTTTATTTCTGCTGATGCATTTTTTTAAATCCCTTTCTGTCAGGTGCTGTGCGTTAGAATAACTCGGCGGATGCAGAGGAGGAAGGCTTTAGTTCTGCGTCTCGTCCAAAAAATTGTTACAAATCTCCCAAATGGGCGCTTGGTGGTTTTTTGGAGTGCCGCTCTCGAGACGGAATTCAGGCGGATGTGTAATGCTGTGTGAAAGTCTTGAGCCACCCTAACCCTTATTTCCTCATATTTTGCATCCAGAGAGACAGACTTTATTGTGTTAATGTAGTCTTGAGGAACAGCAGTATGGTTGCTAGGACTGCAGTTAAAGATTATTTTGTTGGTCTAATCTGTTGATTGTTAAAATACGTATAAATATGTTTATAAACATGTACATTTCTTCTCATCATAAACTACACATGGTAGTACTCCAGTTGCTAAGTGGAGTCTCTTTTTATGATTTTATTTTAATTTTAAGCACATTGAGCTGCATTTTTATGTATGAAAGGTGCTATGTAAAAATATTAAGGTTATATTTAGGGATGCACAATAATATCGCAATTAGAATCGGTCGATAATTGCATCACACCGATGCTTAGATTTGCCCAATATTTTCAGCTGATATTTGGCACGTTTATTGTTAAGGTAGCCCTTGAAATACTGAAGTTTTGGCAGTTTTTGAGCATTTGGACAGATTTTGGGTGATAATTCATTTTTGACTCATTTCTGGGAGAGAAGTACATTTTTGCCGTGAGGGCGTTCCATATGAAAGCTGCGGCACAATGGCGCTGTGGACGTGCGTCAGGAATAAAGAAATTTCAAGTATGGCATTATTTCATGCTAAAATTCTGAGCATGCAATGGAACGTTCGAAAGCAAAATCTGTCTGCGCTTACTCGTTTATCATCATTGGCAGATAGCAGCATGAAAAACATCGGATATCGGCATCGGCCAATAATTCCCATATTATGCATCTCTATATACCTCAGTTGTACCTTAAACGTTCTGGTGACCTTCCGATCACGGGGTGAACACCCTAACGGTTCCGCTACCAACTGCCCCAACATCGTTGATTCTACCGACTAACCGTTGCAGCCTTGATGCTTGCCTGTTGTCTCAGGTCGCAGGTTCGAAACCAGGGCCGGTAAAGTTACCACTGAGGTGCTCATGAGCAAGGTACCATCCCCAAGCACTGCTCCCTGGGCGCTGCCCTTGTTAGCTGCCCACTGTTCCTTCACGGACGCGTTAAATGCAAAGCTCACATTTCGCTGGTGCGCTGTGTGTCGTCCTGTGCTGTGTGTTCGAGTACGATGGCTTAAACCACGTCTTTACGCCCTTTTTTTTACACAATCTCTCGTTCCTTCTGTCGATGTTGTGTCAGCTCTGCTGCCTTTATTTACATAAATGATGAACGTGGTGGCGGCGGAGAACGTCATCTAATCCACTTGCAGTGTCATTAGGGAGAAAGAGAGAGAGAGAGGGAGGAAGGAAGGCTATTACAGGCCTGGCTTCATCAGCGTGCTTCACTTAGGCCTTTTATGGAGGTAATGGAAGCCTCTCTCTCATTAAGGTGCTTCTCTCTCTCTCTCTCTCTCTCTCTCTCTACGTCGCGCCCAACGCCATCTTCACCGGGTAATTG
Source organism: Distichodus sexfasciatus (assembly GCA_032718565.1). Classification (NCBI taxonomy): domain Eukaryota; kingdom Metazoa; phylum Chordata; class Actinopteri; order Characiformes; family Distichodontidae; genus Distichodus; species Distichodus sexfasciatus. The sequence goes on from JAVGVS010001361.1 coordinate 6,744, forward strand.
ATCTTGTTGGTCTTAAGCAGTGGCGAGCCCCTCAACCCCAACCCCCTCCCTCGAACGCCGCCCAGTTTGCTGCATTCATTTTTCAGCGCCGACACCGAAGCCGGCAACATCAGCATCGCCGTCGCTGTCGCCCCCGGTTACGTCATCTCTGCCGAATGCCGACAAATGCACTGCGACGACCATACTGTGAACCCAAGCGTTTTCTGTTTAAAAAAGGGTTTCGTGAACACATCAAAATCAGTACACAGTCTGGGAATCGACCGAATATGAATCGTAGGGTGAAAACAGAGAATAATCCAGAAATATTAACCAATGGTTGGTGCACATAAAGGCAGAACGGAGAAACGCCAGGTATTCTGCTCCAGGGGAGCATTCCAATCACGGCGTGGACTATGCTACCAACTGGTTAGCACTGTTGCCTCACAGCAAGAAGGTCCTGGGTTCCATCCACAATCCAAAAGCAAGCAGTTTAGTGTGTGTGTGCCCTGTGGTGTGTTGCCGCCTGCCCTGGGGTGCGTTTCCCAAAAGCATAGTTGCTAACTACGTTAACATAGTGTACAATAGCAACTACCACAGTGAACGTTAGCAACTAGCATAGTGTACATTAGCAACTAATAAAGTGTACATTAGCATTTAACATAGTGTTGCTAACATAGTTAGCAATACGTTAGCAACTATCCTTTTGGGAAACACACCCCAAGATTGGTCCCCGTCTTGCGGGATAGGCTCCGACCCCCGCGACCTCGATAGGGATTAAGCGGTTGGGATAATAAATAAATAAATGAATGGAAGTGTTATGATGCTGTCTCATATTGATGGCAGGCTCCTGAATCGATTCAGATGAAATCGATTCTTCGCTGCAGACTTTGTGATATGTGACCCTCCACGGCAAAAGCAGTCGCTTGTCGCAAATTTTCAAAATTGAGTTATTATGTTTTCATGAAAGAGCATAAATCAAGCTTCAAAACGATACCTATATGGAAAGAATGGGACGACATATGACTGAGATATCAACATTCAAAGGAGTCGGGTTTCTCCTGTCACGCCAAGTGAGAAACGGAGAAATCTGCCTTTGAAGTTGACTACCGACGTAGCACTCACAGACGCTTGGTGCGGTCGCGGCTACGTTTGCATTTACGGTAGCCTACGCTGCATTCACAGCCACACGGATAGCCTACCTGCGTTAGGTTAACTGAACTCTGGAGACTCGCTAGTCAACGAGTGGATTTACCGTAAACATTGAAGTAGAGCGGGCAAACCGAAACTTTTAACACTCTGCTGGAATTGAATTCCTCACCTCAAGAAAGTCACGTTTTTAGGATGGAAAGGGTAAGTTTTTCAGCCAAATTTATTCACAACAGTACAGTATAGACCTTCCACTGTTTCAAAACACTAAAAACAAAAAATCCAAAATTTTACCCCACGCAATATAAACGCTTGTTTTTTCTCGGAAACCTCCGTTGCGACTGGTTTTGCCGTGGAGGGTCACATATCTGCAGACGTTGAATCAATATAATGTGGTATTGTGATGAAAGTTGGGTTTATAACCTCATTAGCACAGCTGCTGTGTGTGTGTGTGTTGGAGCTGGACGTCGTCACATGTGAGATTAATAATAGACTCTGTTTGTACGATCTTAACATTTTGCTCTGCAATGTGAGTCACTGCAGCTCGGCCCGAGGCCTGGACTTGCATCATCGTCGTCGTCGTCAGCAGCTCTCTCTCTCTGTCTCTCTCTATCTCTCCAACGCTCATCCCCCTTCCAGCCTGGTTCTCCAACCCTGACTTGAAACCATTTCCTTAATCTCATTTGTTCATGTGATTTAAAGTCAACAGACTGAGATTCATCACGGAGCTGTGGCCGAACGCTGAACGCTGATGCCTTGTTACTGTAATGTTTGATTAATTATTTTAGAGCTGGGGATTTGTTTTGGTTCACTCAGCCTGGACTTGATGAACTTTCTTTTTGACAGTGTGTTGTGTTGTAGTTGGGGCTGCAACAAATCCCAAAATTCAGGGTGTGTTCGCACCTGCCTTGTTTAGATCGCTTAAAACCAACCCAAGCTTGTTTCCTCCCTTGGAGCTTGGGCCTTTTGGGCAGGTGTGAATACAAGAACCCGAAATTAGGTGCAGATCAAACAAGCGTACTGAGACCCAGCTGAAGAGGTGATCTCACTTCGGTTCCAAACCAACTCTGGTACGGTTGGTTTAAGGTGTGAACGCAGCCCGACCTCGATCCCTCCCAGTTGAAAAAAGACCTTTTTAGATTTAACAGGCTTCCGTCGTTGTCGTGCATTATGGGAAATAATTGTTTGGATGCTAGAAATGAGCTAATGTGGAGCTCCGTGGAGAGCGTCTTCATCGTTGCTAAATTACTAGCATTACTGGTTTTGGGCAGCTGGTGGCGTAACGGTTGGGTGTTCGCTCCGTGATCAGAAGGTCACAGGTTCGAATCCAGGGCCGGTAAAGTTACCACTGAGGGAGTCATGAGCAAGGTACCGTCCCCAAGCACTGCTCCCCAGGCTCTTGTTAGCTGCCCACTGCTCCTTCACGGATGGGTCAAATGCAGAGGTCACATTTGGTTGTGGTGCACTGTGTGCTGTGCTGTGGTGTGTTCACTTACTTCATATTGTAAATCTGACGTTGCATCAAACGCTCTTGACGCTTAAACATTTCTGCAAAACGTAATGTAACTTTATAAACCAGATCACTATGAGGACAAGTAGAACAGCACACAAAACTCCATGATTATGTACTTTCACTTTGAGCTTCCGCTTTACCCCGCCCCACACGTTTCTGTCCAGTGTTTGAACGACCTTAGCACACATATGGTTTTGTTTACAAATTCTGCTCCACTTGCAAGGCCTACAATGTGAAAGCGAACCACACCATTTTGGTCCGAAGTAACAGACTTTCCTGGTGTGAATATACCTTCAAGTTCATGGATCGTATCACGGTTTGATCAGATTGCTTTTCAGATCGACAAAAAAGTGGTTAGTTTTTAGCATAACAGTTAGGGAGTGGGTTAAATGCAGAGGTAACATTTCACACTGTGATGCTTAAGCTATTACAGTTTGGTGCTGGTGCTTAAGGATCGGTAGGATACTCTCTAGGGATGAACAATTATATCGCAAACGTATCGGAATCGGCCGATAATTGCATAGACATCAGACCGATGCTTAGATTTGCTCGACATTTATTGTACGTGGGAAAGGTAGCGCTTGTGCCTGGCATGTCCAAAGTCCGAGGTGGGATTTTATACATCCCGCACCTTCTGTCTTAAAATATATGGCGTCATTTTGTGCCAAAATTCTGATCACGCTGTGGAACATTCACAAGCAAAATCTGCGTACTACAGCACTAGTATGGTAGGTAAGGCGCTGTTAACGTACTTTTCTATGTGGTAGTATTCATCTCAGAAAATAGCTTAGGTTGTAGCTTAACAGCTCTCTACGCACTAGGTAGTGCACATGAAGAGTCCTATTTGACTTGGTACACAACATAGGGCAGGAAGTGACCTTTTCTTAAAATGTTGTGCACTACGCTGGAAATACACCGCCCTCGCTCCACTCTGTTATGTTATGGTGCTACTTTTAAGCCAATATTCAGAGCATAAAATATAATAAAATATCTTGTCTTACGCGCTCAACTCTGCCTTCCTTGTTTATCGGCATCAGTATCGGCAGATATAAGCATGAAAAATATCGGATATCAATAATTCCCGTATTGTGCGTCCCTAATACCGGCCTATTAGGTTCAAACCATCACCTCCAGCGCTACCACCACTGGGACCTCTCACCTCAGAGAACTCCTGGAAGACTCTCCCTGTAATTAGGAAATAGAAGCTGCTTCTAATTGAAAGGCGTAAATGTAAATTTGGGAATTAATTCATGCTTCAGTCACGTGGACTGACGAGCCGCCACACCGTTAGTTGTAGTCAGTCTTGGCCGAGCTGCGGTCGGTGTGAAGCCTCTGAGCGACATCGCTGTAATGTTCCTGACCTTTTTGTTAGCGCTGACTGATGAGCTTTGGGTTGGGGATGAAATGAGATATTTCCTCTGTGCTCTGTGACAGGCGAATAAATGGACGCAACGAGAGCCGCTCTCCTCCAGACGGCCCTCTGCCCCGACGCCGAGCTGTCAGCAAGGCTCGCTCAGGATGTGGGAGATTCCTCCAAACTCTTCCACTTTTTTACTTTTTCACAAAGACTTTTACTCTCTTCTTGTATTGTTTTGTTCAACTACAGCGCGTTTTGAGAGTAAGATTAAGGCTGGGCGATACGTTTTTAAGGCATATCGAAATATTTTGACACAATATCAGATGAGAAAATACCATTTACTCAGACCCTCCAGGATTTGGCGATGTCGCGATCGCAACTATTAACGCAAATTCAGCCAGTCCCCGCAATTTCATTGTTACCGTGCAATTTTGGCAAATTACCGCAACTTTTCTGCAATTTTTCACCAGTCATTGTCGTCAGCGAACTCACTTCCTTGTTACGTTTACAAGACGCAGGAAACGTGTGATAAAAACGCCTCCCAAAAATAACTGAATGATTAATAAAGGGGGACAAAAGCGCTAATTTTTCCACAACTTTGACTTTTCTCCCGCAACTGTATTGCAACAGAATGCCTAAAAACACCACAACTTTCATCACAATTTTTTAGAAAAGCTGCAAATCAGGCATTTTAGGCCGCAACAATCTCAAAAAGGCCTGCGAAATCCTGGAGGAACTGATTTCATTAATATCATTCGATTATGCGTTACATATATTTGCTACATTTCATAGAATTAAGTTATATTATGTACAGACGATCCCCGAGTTACGATGGTTCGATTTTTACGATCTAACGATGACGATACAACAAAATTGTAAAAATATTTTATGTTTCGTAGCGGCGTTTGCACAATGACAGTGTCCCGCCTTCTTATTTTTTGGGCCAAAATGAACACACATCTTTCCAATATGAAGCCAAAAGGACAAACAAGAGTATGAAGGCAGAGTGGAGTGCAGAAGTTCCACTGTGCACTCAGAATATAGCATAAAAACAACGGCAAAAATGAGCAGCGCTTGTTCATGCAATTGATGTGATAAAATGTAATTCAGAAATGAGATCGCATGGAGGTGGGAATCGAGATTACGATTTTATTATGATTAATTGTGCAGCCTTAGTTTTAAGAATAAATTCCTTCTTAAGAACGGCTGGTAAATGAGGCCCGGTGCTTGTGACGTCTCTCTTACAAGTGAACAGTTTGCACACTTCCTAAAGATCTTTTCCTGAGATATATTTTGGCTGTCGCTCTGCAGCCTGCAAATATCGAGGTGTGATTTTTGGTTGCGTGTCGGCCAGCCCCAATCAGGAGGCTGTAGCTGTTTCTGTTATACGTCCCTATAAATGATTCAAAACTGACATCCAGAACCTCTAATCGACGTGATCTTGCCCATGACTGTGATTCCGGTTAATACTAGCGCTGTACGATATGACCGTAATGTCATACCCCGATAACGATATAGCACATTTTCTGTAAACCAAGCAAAATCTGTTTTTTGTGTGCGCTCAACTCTCCACGTTCATTTGGAACGCCAAAGGTGCCACAATTCGCCTATATTTTGACGCAACTGACAGTAAAACACCCATTTTTTACACCGTTTTATTCGTTTAAAATGCAGCTTAGTATAGCTAGTGACTGGACTTTTTGGCTGCATATCGGTCATCCCCAGTCCAGATATACGTCATATCTATAGCTGATGCTGCTGCTGTACGTCCATATAGCAGGCGGACACGTTTTAGGCGTTTTTCTGCTCTGGTCCTGTGTAATAATGCGCTCGTGTCATCATCATCACTCACTCCGCCCTTGATAAGACCTCCAACGTTTTCCCCTCGAGTGTTATTCATGAGCAGAGCAGCGTGAAGAGAGCCGAGACCTAGCGCATGTTAGCAAGCGGCTCTCAGCTCGCGCTCAGACGCTACGCCGGGATTTATCCTGCGACGAGAGTGACGTCATTACACGCTAACCATGGAAGAGCTGAACAAGAAGCTTCTATTTTTATTGACCTAAAAGAGAAGCTGCTACTAACTAAGATGTTGGAAGTCTGTAAATGGGAGCACATAATATTGGTAAATGTTGATTTTCAATTTTTGGAAAATTGAAAATTCAAGATGATTAATGTTAATTCTTAAAAGGGGAGATTTTGTACCGTACAAATCTCCTAAAGGCGTTACAACTGGCCTGGATGAGATGAGATATCGTCATTGATGATGCAGTCGATCAGTCGACTTTGTTGCTGTGACTTTCGTGTCTAAATGGAGGGGTTGGTAACTCTTACTGGCAAACGCAGATAATTGTAGTTGAATTTGGTCATAAATGGACGTTTTTATTGTCCTTGCTGGTCCTGTATTGTTAATATGAAGATGTAGGGCTGTATGATATGACTAAAACCTCATATCCCGATAAGGGAATATATCACAATATAGTACATTTTCTGTAAATTCAGTGAAACTGCCACAAGTGAAATCTTGTGTCTGTGCACATTCAACTCTGCCTACATGTGTGCTCATACTGGAACCTATATTTTTACACAATTGACAGTAAACCACATTTTTATGCCGTTTTATTTGTTAAAGTGCTGTTTTTTGCGGTACTTTAGTGACTTGTCGTCACATGTCTGTAAAATCAGTCCCTCCAGAATTTCGCAGGCCTTTTTTGAGATTGTTGAGGCCTAAAATGTCTGATTTTTGCAGCAGCTTTAAAAAAAATGACTGAAAGTTGCGGTGTTTTTAGGCATTTTGTTGCAATAAAGTTGCGGAAAATTTAATGCAATAAAGTTAACGTGGAAAAAAGTTGTGATTTTTCCCCCTTTATAATCATTCTTTAACCATTAATTAAATTGAAGGAAACAATCCCATGGTTATTTTTGTTAACCATTTAGTTATTTTTGAAGGTAAACGTGAGGCGTTTTACTACTTATCTAAGTGTTACCTAGACCTTCTCAGTTTGTGCAAAGCAAGGCAGCGTCCCAATATTGAGACCCTACATGATTTCACGATGTTGCGATCGCAGCTATTAACGCAAATTCAGCAAAGCCCCGCCAGTTCATTACTACCGTGCAATTTTGACCAGTTATCGCTTGTGCTCAATTTTTTGACCAATCATTGTCGTTTCCCACAAAGCGTTGAGCCATACATCGGCGAACTCACTTTCTTGTTACGTTTAGAAGACGCAGGAAACGTGTGATAAAAATGCATCACATTTACCTTCAAAAATAACTAAATGATTAAAGGTTAACAGAAATAATTGCCTCTTTTTAGTCAGTCATTATCTGAACTGTTTAATCTCTATAGCGGTCACGGGGACCAGAGCCTATCGCGGGACTATGGGCGCGAGGCGGCGGACCATCCCCGGGCGGGTGCCAACACACTATAGGGCGCATAGTGGTTTTGTTCCCTTCACCTAAAAATACACAATGCATTTTTTTAGAAAAGCTACTGCAAAATCAGGCATTTTAGGCAGCGACAATCTAAAAAAAAAAAGGCCCACGAAATCCGGCCCTACTCGCATCTAGGGGTGTAACGATACTTTGATCTTCATCGATACAACGTTTCAGTGATCAGTGGGACCATAGCATCAATACAAAATGAAAACATTGATCAGACATCGTACGTATTGTAATGTCACTTTATATTGGGCAGGAGGTGTAACTAAATTGAAAGAAAAGATTGTTGAGCTCGGGAATAAAAATTTATTTTAGTACTTGATACGAGTGGAAGTGTGTCGAGGAGTCGATCGCTGGGTGCTGAATCGAATCAACTCGAAATAGTATCAGAGCAGACTTTGTGATATCAGCAGACGTCGACTCCTCACCCATTGAATCGATATGATATGGTATCGTGATGAATCTTGTGGTTTGCACACCTTTTAGAGCCAGCCCTGTGGGTTCCGCTCTCAGCCGGTCTTGTTTACCGCTCTGCATGTCAGCGTTTCTTTAGAGACGTAAGAAAAGTGCGATGTGTCATATCACGATCGGATGACTAATGCGGTAAAATGAATCGTTAATCAAGACGCCGGGGAAGTGCGCTCAGCACGGAGCAAATTACCTGGATTAGCATAGCAAAACTCTGCATAATGTACCTTTAGCGCTCGGCTGGAGAAGGGCCTGTGTTAATTACCGCCGCAGTAAACAGCCAGCCGGTGTGAAGGGGCTAAACGGAAACCGCCGTGCCCGAATGGAGGTGTGATTTCAGATTTTTGCCGCATTCGTTTTTCAGTTCCGCTCTCGGGACGCGTTGTTTGTCAGTTTGTACGTGAAAGTAGGACTGGGCGATTAATCGAGCATTTCATTTACATTGACGGTATTTCCGGACATTTCACCTGAGAGGATCTTGGGGTTTAGGGTCTTGCTCAGGGACCCAATGATGGTAGTGTTGGAGGGTTTGAACTCTCAACCTTGTGGGCCAAAGTAGAGGTCGACCGATATTGGTTTTTCAGGGCCGATATCGATATTGATTAGTACTAGTTAACAGGGCCGATAAACGATATTTGGAACCGATATGCAAAAAGAAGAGAAAATCTCAGTTAAAATGTTGAATTTAACAAACCCCAAGCGCAGCTGAAACTCTCCTCTCTCCTCTTCTCCTTCTTGGAGCTTCACGCTGCGCTCGTGTGTGTGGTGTGAGTGACAACAAGGATTCAGCGTTGATTGGCTACTACTCGGATGGACGAATGTTTTGTCAAGCTAACTAGCCTATTCCCTGGACATTTATTGCTTGCTACCTCTAAAAATATGTGTGTGTGTGTGTGTGTGGGCAGAACTCCCGCCCATTCGTGACCATTCCTTTCAGTGTTATTGGTTTGCTTTTTGCTGTGCACATCATAAATAGACCAATTTTCCCATAAATGTGTCATATATCACTGGAATTGGGAGATTATAAGCTTTAGTTTGGTATATGACACATAGTCGGGATAATTACGGTTGTGACGGTGAATCAGTGTTGAAAATGTGTTTTTTAAATTGAAATTTCTCAAAAACGTTTTTTCTGAGTCTGTAATTTGCTAAATCTTTGACGTGGACGTACTCGGTACTAAAGATATCAATGTGAGATTTTCACAAAATGTTCCTTACATTATGTAGAATGCCTTTATGTATAAAACTGAAAATCGTCAAAAAATGACGTTAGCTGGATTATCGCTGACAGGGTCACATATCGTGTGTGTGTGTGTTTATGCGATTGGGTGTGTAAAAAGACAACAAGCAGGATGGAAGTCTGGTTACTTTAATGACAGAATGAAGTGTTTATGTTCTCGCACTCGTTTCTCCTGCAGTTTCTAAACTCGTCCCCATGAAAATACGAGTTGTTCTTAGGGATTCCTTTGAAGGCTGAGTTTTATAACAATAAAGACAGAGGGAGAGATGTGGGATTATACTAAACGCCTTCAGCAGAGTCGAGAGTGCTGTAAGTGTTGAGGTAATGACAATTATAAGGGTGAAGAGGCTCGTTCTGCCTAATTTTAGGGTCAGCAGGATCAGAGCCTGCACTTTAAAGCTGCTGTTTAAACCTGAGATTGAAATTACCGCATTTCGTCACACCCAAAACCTCCTCCTCCTCCTCCTCCTCCACGTGGTTGCGTGTTAAGCGCCGATTCTCTCAATGAGAGGCTTGTTTCCAAAAAACCCTCTTTTGCCGTTAAAGCTGGACGGGGTGTTGCTCTGATGGACATCGACGTTCAGGGAGTGGACACAAGCACTTTTTAAGTACTAAAGAAGAAATGACCGGGAGTTCGGTTCAGACGTAAACAGAATTTAAGTAGGAAGTAAAGGGTTGGAAGAAATCAAACGACTCAACGAATCGTCTGCAGGAACAACAAGGGGATTTTCACTCAGTGTAAACAAACAAAGTTTTGGTTCTTAGATAAGAAAAACCACAGGAGGAAATCTAGGGCTGGACGATTTGACCAAATATATAGGACGATTTGATATATATAGTATTGTTATAGTACATTTTCTGTAAATTCAGTTGAACTTTCGCAAGCAAAATCTTGTGTTCTTTTGCGCACTTACCTGTGCCTACGCATGCACTCATATGGAACACCGAAGGAGCCATAATTCTCTTATATTTTTACGCAATTGACAGTAAAACACACATTTTTTAATGAAAGTATGTGTGAGTGATTGTCATTGTGAACACGCCACAGCACAGCACACAGTGCACCACAAGGAAATGTGACCTCTGCATTTAACCCTTCCGTGAAGGAGCAGCAGGCAGCTAACAAGCGCCCGGAGAGCAGTGCTTGGGGACGGTACCTTGCTCATGGGTTCCCTTTTGATCACGGGGTGAACACCCTACCGTTACGCCACCAACATCGTTTTATCCATTAAAATAAAAGTTTTTTTGCTGCACTCTAATATACCGGCACTTTTTATTAGGGATGCACTGATCCACCTTTTTCAGTTCCGATGCCAAAACTTGGGCGTTGGGTATCGGTCGGTCACAGAAATTGCCAGCCAACCGAACGCAAGTCACGAACACCCGCGAGGACGCTCTGATTCACTCCACTGAGCAGAAAAATGGTCAGCGTTTAGTCCGTGCGCACCTGACGTCATGAACGCCAGAATAACGCCAGATTCTGATGTCCAGGTGGACTAGGCCTTATTGTGTGAAACGCCATCATGCCAAACGACTCTCGTGGGGAACACCATCATGTCAAAAATTAGTCATTTTTTACATTCTGTCCTGTTAGAGAGTAAAAAAATAAATATAGAAAAATACATTATTTGTTATCCAGATGGATTCCAAATGGCACTAAACTTATTGTTCTTCATAGTACTCTGTACATAATAAAGACTCTGCAAGACAGTAAAACACTGTTCTTCTGTCCTAAACGCAACAACACAACAACAACGTCTACACAAACACTAGAATATACCTAAAAACAACGGTATAGATAAACGCCTCAAATTCTCTTACGACTGTAAAGGTTCACATAAAACTGGTATTGGATCAGTGCTCAGGATCAGCTGATACTAGGGCTCTATGATTTGCGCGATGCTGAAAACGCGGACGGAATCGCAGAATTCAACAAATAAAATGGTATCCGTTGTAAAACGCGGAACGTCGTATAATTGGCTGATATCGGTGTGTGGGCAAAGCAAAGCAATGGTTTCTAATCAATTTTGGCCGCTGCAGCCCCTTGTACGTGTTACCTGTTGAGGCGGGACTCCTCCACACACACACACGCACAGACACAGAGGGGGAAACGTCAACGGTCAGCTATGGTGAAGAGGCTGACACACCGAAGGCCCAAAAAAAATTACGGAATTCGACTCTTAGTGCTAAGTTTAGAGCAGAACAATACCCAAAAAGATTTTTATGAATTCGGGAGAACAACTCTTTTGTAAGTTTTGCCAGCACACGATAGACTGCACCCGCAAGAACACGTGACATGACGTGATATCACATCAGAAACATTTCGTTTTGCACGAAAAAATGAATGTTTTTTGTTGTTTACGGGTAAATGTTTTCAAAGCAGAAAATGTTCTGCTGAACCCAAGCACTTTGTTGAAGTTGTGAGATTTTTTTCTATTGCATTGTTCTTTTTTCCCATCCTCTCCATAACTTTCTAGGTGAATAAATATGATTATAACGTAAAACACGGAATTCAGAAGAATGAAAATGGAAAAAACGTAATTTAGGAAAAAATTAAACGACATTTAGTAAAGAACAAAACGGATTTCATAGAGCCCTATCATACCCAAAGCCCAAGTATCAGTATCGGTATCGGAACTGAAAAAGTCAGATCGGTGCATCCCTAGTTTTATTAGAAACGGGCTGTTTGAGGGAAACACGGTGCAAACATTTCAGCGCTGACATTTATAGCGTGGCTCGGCGGGAAATAACAGATGATGATATCACTCGTTTGAGAGAGAGAGAGAGAGAGAGACAGCAGGACTAAGGTGGAACACTTGACCTGTTTGTTTGGGGAAACGTTATTCCTCTGCTAATTTCCCTTTGATACGTATCTGACAGCTCATAGTCGGCCGCTTCATCTCCGGCTTTCCTGCGAGTGTGAATTGATTTTGCGCAGGAAGCTGCGTCTGAAAAGAAGTCGGCCTGCTTTTCTCTTCTCTCTCTCTCTCTTTCGTTCTTTCTTTATTCTTTCTTAAATTGCACCCATTTTTGGGGCTTTTCTATTTGCATGTAAATTATCAATTACTCCTTTTGGCAGGGCTTTGCTGCGTGTGTGCCCCCGTCTGGGTGGAGAGCGCGCCGTTGGAGGGGGAGCTGTGTTATTTCACCTTAACAAATCATTTTAGTACTCGGCTCTCCAGCTGCAATTACCCACTGTCTGCTCTGCTGGCTGCGTGAGAGAGTGTGTGTGTGTGTGTGTGTATTTTGGGGCAGGAGGTTGGTGGGGTTTTAAAGGGGATGTAGAGGGTATTATGAGGAGCTGAACTATGCTTTAAGAGCATCTCGTGCGCTGCGATGTGGTGGAGTGAAAAATCTCTCAGTTGACGCGTCAAAATTCCATACGAAGTGTAATGTGGCAAGTGGTTTCGTGGTCAGAATGTGAGTTGGTGTTTATTGGGGCAGTTGGTAGTGTAACGCTTACGGAGCTGACCCCGTGATCGGAAGGTCGCCGGTTCAAGTTCCGAACCGGTAAAGATACCGATGATGTACTCATCAGCAAGGTACCGTCCCCAAACACTGCCCACTGGTCCTTCATGGATGGGTCAGATTCGTCACATTCCATTTTGGCACACTGTTTGCTGTGTTGTGTTCACAATGACAAATAATTGCTCACTTTAATTATATTGTCTTTATTGTTTATATTGTCTAAGGACGTAACGATATATTGATCTACATCGATACGTCAATTCACTGATCGACAAGCCCATAGCATCGATCCAAAATGATCAGATCCAACATTAATCAGACTTAATACTGTGCATATTGCTTATTATTGGACGATAACCGCTTTTTTGAAGTCAACGGCATCAGACCGGTGTTTTACCTGATATTTTCAGCCGATATTTGATGACGCATTTATTGTACGTGGGAAAGGCTCGTGTCAGGCATATCCAAAGACCGGAGTGGGATTTTATACGGCCCGCGCCTTCTGTCTTAAAATGTGTGGTGTTATTTTGTGACAAAATTCTGAGTGGAACGTTCACCAGCAAAATCTCTTGTCTTTAGGTGCTCAACTCTGCCTGCACACGCGCAGATTTGTTAACTAACTAAACTGCGTGTTTGTCTCACTTAGCAAATGTGAGCTCGCAAATGGGCTGTGTCCCGAGTCATGTACTACCACACTTAATAGTATGTAAGTAAGGCGCTCATCATGCTTTTCTATGTGGTAGTATGCATCTCAGGAAATAGCCGAGGTTGTGGCTTATCGGCTCTCTACGCACTCGGTACCCCGTATGATTTGGTACACTACGTAGGGTGGAAAGTGACTTTTTCTTAAAATGTTGTGCACTACGCTGGAAATGCTCACACTTACTTGACTTGGCGCAGTTTTATTATGCTTTACTTTTGTGCCAAAATTCTGAGCATGCAGTGGAACTTTGCCGAGCAGAATATCTTTACGCAGTCAACTCTGCCTTCCCCATTTATCGCTACGACAGATATCAGCATGAAAAAATTGGATATCGCATCGACCAATAATTCCCATATTGCGCAACCCTAATTTAAATTAAAAACCTTTTTTCTTTTGATAGCAGTTAACCTCCTGTTTCCTCCAAAATAAAGTGACGTTACAATATGTTTGATGTCTGATCAGTGTTTACATACTGGATCGATGATATGGACTTGTCGATGTAACAATGTAGGCTGATGTATCGTTACACCTCTAGAGTCAGACCCGTCTAGCGTAGCTCAGTTAATTTTTGGGAAATATCAGGTCTCTCTCGTCCGCCCGCCTTGCCTACCTTCTCTTATTGCTTGTTATGAGAGTTTAACAAACAAATGCTGACGGAGAAAATCAAACCGCCCCAAAAACTCATTAGGCAGCTTTCAATATCGCCTTTTTCCAGAGGAACACCGAGGTCGGAGTGAACTCACATTCATTAGTGCTCCTGCAGATATTTTTTCAGTCATCAGTCAAAAGAAAGAACAGTGTTAATTTCTTTTATTTGTTCTTTTTTTTTAAATGTCAATGTGGAGACATGTATCAACCCTGAACCAAACAGGGGGAAACGAAATGGGCAAGTCCTGAAGGAAACGTGTAATTGTAGCAGGTTAAAAACTAATGGGATAAAGGGGGAAAATGTTCAAAAGGAGAAATCCTAAAATTTCTGCTGATTATAGTTGCCTTGGTGTTGTCTGTGTGACGATATATCAGTTCAGTGGATAAAATTTACAGCATTTGGGCAGACGCTCTTATCCAGCGCAACCTCTACTTTCCTAATTTTAGGGACAGCCTCCCTGGAGCAACTTGGGGTTAAGGGTCTTGCTCAGGGACCCAATGCTGGTAGGATTTGAACCCACAATCTCTCGGTCCAGAGGTAATTGTCCTACCCACTAAACCACCCCCTCCCCAACAATCACTTCCATTCATATCAAACCTGAAAACCAGCTAGCATCTTTTAGTACCTTCAGGATTTCGGGGGCATTTTGTGAGCTTGTTGCAGCCTAAAATGCCTGATTTTGTGGCAGCTTTTCAAAAAAATTGCAATTAAAGTTGTGGTGTTTTTAGGCGTTTTGTTGCAGTAATGTTGCGGCAGCGAGTCAAAGTTGATTCTTTAACAATTGATAAAAATGAAGGGAACAAAACCACTTATTTTATTAACCATTAATAATTTAGTTGTTTTTGAAGGTAAATATGAGGCGTTTTCATCATACGTTTCCTGCATCTTTTAAACGTAACAAGGGAGTGAGTTTACTGACGTACGGCTCAACGTTTTCCGGGAAACAACAATGATTGGTCAAAAATTACAAGAAAGTTGGTCAAAATAGCACGGTAGTAATCAATTCGCGGTGATTGGCTGAATTTGCGTCGATAGTTGCGATTGCAACGTCGTGAAATCCTGGAGGGTCTGTGTAATAGAAGTGGAGACGCTCTGAACATGGCTCAGAACGAGGCTAATTGCGAATGCGGAACGCCTCTTCATACAACTTTAATAGCATTGGCAAAGGCTGCTGACTGGAGCATGTGTTCTATCTGCTGGATCTGTCAAAACCCACCACCACGTTTCCTCCACACACACACACACACACACATTCTGGAACTGTCACCCTGTTTATGCTAGAGCTAATTTCCAGTCCTTGCTGAAATATGAACGCAGCATCGTTCGTGTTTTCTATTGGTTTCTTCCCCTCCCGCTCTTCACTCCAATGCAGAGCTGCACCAAATTTTCTACTACATTTATTTCCTTATGAATGTTTGTATATTCCAGTGATTGCTTTCCCAGTAGACTCGCGTACGTCGAAGCGACTCTCTCTTTCTCCCGGGGTGAAGCATGTACTCATTTCACCCGCTCTAATTGTGTTGCCGTAAAACGGTCAATTGTTCCACACACGCCAGGAACGCGCCGCTTTAACGGCGCTGCTTTGCGTTGCGATGTAACGATAAAGGATTCATGGTACTGACTTTGTGACGACGACACTCGCCTCACAGCGAGAAGGTCCTGGGTTCGATCCCTGGGTCAGCTGTGGGTCTTTCTGTGTGGAGTTTGCATGCCCTTCCCCGTGTTCGTGGGGGTTTCCTCCGGGCGCTTTGGTTTCCTCCCACAGTCCAAAGGCATGCATTATAGGTTAATTGGCGACTCTAAATTGAATGTGAGTGTGATTGTGTGTGCCCTGCGGTGTGTTGTGGTGCGCCTGTAGTTCCCGGGATAGGGTCCGGTCCCCGCGGTAGTGCTGGAGGTAGGATTCGAACTCATGACCTTTTGATCCAGAGGCGAGCGTCCTAACAACCAGAGTAACCACCCTAACTCCGTCCGCTTCTCGTGGCTTCTTAGGAGGGATGGTGTGATGGTTAAGGAGCTGACCCTGTGATCGGAGGGTCACAGGTTCAAGTTCCGGACGGGTACAGGTACCACTGAGGTACTCATGAGTCCGTGCCGACCAGCGAGGTTAATAATTATCAGCTACTCGTCCCGTCCCCTGTGCACTCGCTCGCTCTGAAAAGGGCCAAAAGCGAGAGCCCTGGAATCCTCGTTCACTCGCTCGCTCATGCCAAGAAGCTGAAGGCTCTCCTTTACCTTCACTTATACAGCGCTAATAGCCGCGTAACAGGCTTACCTGTCGATGTGCCATGACTCGCGAGATCGACAAATTAGATTTGGCGCATTTATGACGCTTCCACAGTCACTTAAAGCGTCGTCCTCATCATCGTCGTTGTCGTCCCCTTCCCGGCTGTCGTCGTCCCCTCGCAGCGGAGCGTGAAGGAGCTCGGCCAGGCGATCGGGAAAAGGCATTGCGTTTAAGTTTTCGAGGTGGCTATGCGTAATGAATTTGGGATTAGGAGCGACAAAGCAGCTACCACCTTTTTTGAAGGACACCTCGAGACACCTTCTGAGCGGTTTCACATGGACATGGTATCGTAGCAGAGTGTGTGATATCAGCAGACTTCGTATCGTTGACTGTTGAATTAAAAAAAATTGTATTGTGATAAGAGGTTCTGCATGTCAGTTTCATTTTATTTTATTAAAATAATGATTTAATAAT
>JAVGVS010001362.1:0-23398 GCA_032718565.1 Distichodus sexfasciatus
CTAATCCTAACCCTGACCTTAACCTCAGTAACCAAAAGCACATCTTTGACCTCTTTTAGTTTCTCAAATAAAACAAGCACATTTTCTATAAAGTCATTTTTCCTCATGAGGACCTCTCAAATGTCCCCACAAAACCCAAAAAAACAGATAAAAGTGACTTTAGGGGACAAAAGGTCCCCACAATGCGATAAATACATGAACACACACACACACACACACACTTAGTGCTAATGGAACAGCTCATCAACTCAAACGGTCTATAAAACTGGCCGCTGCCTTTTTGTTGGAATGTGTTGCTGGAGTCAGCACATCTCGTGTGTGAGTGTGAAGGGTGTGTGTGTGTGTGTGTGTGTATGTGTGTATGTGGATTTACACACATTACTGATTGATTGCTTGGACCTGTAGACGTCTCAGAGAGACTCGGCCGCAGTTTGATTGCTCGAGGCTGATCTGGGGAGACGTAAGGGCTAAGAGAGGATTGCATTTACTGCCAATCATCTGCATTGTGTGTGTGTGTAGGGAATATAGTGTGAAAGTGAGTGCAGGTGTGTATTTTACTGCAGTGTATGGAGTAGAGTAAGTGAGAGTCTTAGGTGGTTATGAGAACCTGATTATTAGTAATAGATGCATGTATGCGTGTGCATTATATAGTCTAGCGTGAGTGAGTGTGTGAGTGTGTCCGTACAGTGGAGTGTGTATGTATGAGTGTAAAGAGTGTGTGTATTGATGTTTAAATTGTTCTAGGTGTAAGGTAGTTGAGACTGTAGTGCAGTGTAGAAGTAGAATGTGTATGTTTGTGCGTGTAGTGGAGGGGGTGAGTAGTGTAGAGTGTTTGTGTGTTTTTAGTGTCGGGAGAGTGTGTTTGTGTATTGTAAAGAGCATGTGAGTAGAGTGTGCTTAAGAATAAGAACAAGGAGAGAAATAAGAAGGAAAGAGAAATGAAGAAAGAGGGAGGAATAAAGCAGGAGAGTGGGATGAAGAAAGAAAGGGAGAAATGAAGAGGGAGAGAGGAGTAAAGAAGAAGGAGGATGAATAAAGGAGGAAAGAGGAATGAGGGAGGATAGAGGAGTGAAGAAACGGGGAAGAGTAAAAGGAGAGAGAAATAAAGAAACAGAGGAATAAAGGAGGGAGGAGAAATAATGAAGGAGGGAGGAATGAAAAAGGAAAGAGGAGGTAGGAATAAAGAAGGAGGGAGGAATGAAAGAGAAGAGAGGATTAAAGAAGGAGGGAGTAATAAAGAGAGAGGGATGAAGGAGGAGTGCAGAATGGAGGGATAATAAAGGGCAATAAAGGCTGTGGAGTGCAGTGTTGGAGTCTCTAATGACGGAGCACAAACACAACTCACCTTTTCATCAGCCAAACACAGCACAATGGCTCGTTAGCGCATCAGTAACGACCTCTCATCCCTCTCTCCCTCTCTGTCTCTCCATCTCTCTACCTATCCGTCCGCCTCTCGTTGTTGGGCCAAAACTCCAACATCAATACACTCTCAATCATCACCCGGGCTCCGCCTCGCCGTTTATCTGGTCGATCTTTTCGCACCATTACGCTTCAGGAGTTTGGAACTGAAGTCCCGCCCCTTCCCTGACACTCTCCTGCTTCTGATTGGAGAATGGCAATTTAGGACGATTCCTCACACCTTTTTGTTAAACTCTTAGACCATTTAAACATTGTAGTATGTGTAGTGTTTAGTGTGTACAGTTTAGTATGTGTACTGTAGTATGCATAGTGTGTAGTATGTGTAGTGTAGAATGAGTGTGTAATGTATTAAGTGTAGTGTAGTATGCATAGTGTAGAGAATGAGTGCTTGTAGTGTAGCATGTCTAGTGTATAGTGTGTAGTATAGGTAGTGTTGAGTGTGTGTAGTATGTGCACTGTTGAGTGTGTGTAGTATGCATAGTGTTGAGTGTGTGTAGTATGTGTAGTTTGTAAAGAGAATGAGTGCTTGTAGTGTTGTATGTATAGTGTGTAGTAAGTATAGTGTTTAATGTGTTCAGTGTAGTTTGTGAAATGTGTTGTGTAGAATGTCTAGTGTATAGTGTGTAGTATGCATAGTGTTGAGTGTGTGTAGTATGTGTGGTTTTAGTGTAGAGTTTGTAAAGAGAGTAAGTACTTGTAGTGTAGTGTGTATAGTGTGTAGTATGTATAGTGTGTATAGTGTGTAGTGTGTATAGTGCTTAGTGTGTGTAGAGAAGTATGAGAAATGTGAAGCATGTCTAGTGTATAGTGTGTAGTATGCATAGTATTGAGTGTGTGTAATATGTGTAGTTTTTGTAGTATAGTATTTGTAGAGAGAATGAGTACTTCTGGTGTAGTATATATGGTGTGTAGTATGCACAGTATGCGTAGTGTGTGTAGTGTAATAAAAACTAGATTTTTATAAAATACACAAAATTTTTACAGAGGAGTCGACCCTGACCTTATTGAGCGCCACTTCAGTCACAATAGGTCCAAATGAAGATTTGGCAAAGAATAAAGGACGAGGGAGCAAGGAGGAAGGAAGGAGGAGGAAGGAATAAAAGGGAAAAAAGAAGAATGACGAAAGATGGAGGAATAGAGGGAAATAAATAGGGAAGAAGGAAGGAGGAATAAAGGAAGAGGGAGGAGTAAAGATGGAGGGTGGAATAAGAAGGGTGGAAGGAGTGAAGAAGGAGAGAGGATTGAAGAAGAAGGGAGGAATAAAGAAGGAAGGAGGAAAAAAGGAGGGAGAAATACAGAAGGAGGCACGAATGAAGGAGAAGGGAGGAATAAAGAAGGAGGGAGAAATAAATAAAGGAGGAGGGAGGGAGAAATAAAGAGGGAGGGAGGGAGGGAGGAATATAGAAGGAGGGAGGAATAAACAAGGAGGGAGGAATGAAGAGGAATAAAGAGGGAAGAAGGACAGATGAATAAAGAAGAATAAAGAAGGATGGAGGAATAAAAAGAAAGAGGGAAGTATAAAGAAGGACTAAAATATATTTTTAAAAAATCAAATGTATAAAAACTCAGAATAGGTAAAATATTGAGTAGCAGCGTCGCCCTCTAGTGGACAAACTACACGGCAACACCCCTAACACGGTTAAAGAGTGCATCTTCCATCTCTACCATGCTCGAGCTGTAATGATAACCATTAAAGCATTCATCCTGCCTCATTGTCGTCCTCTCGTGTTTTCAGTTCTTCTCTCCTTTCTTATCCTCTCTCTCTCTCTCTCTCTCCCTCGCTCTCCGATAGGCAGTGTGCCTTGTTTTGATGTTGGATTTGATAGATTTGTTTGCGGCTGCATTCATTTGCCGCGGATCAGAAAGCCGACGGGCCGTAAAATGAAAATTTGCCGTCAGCTTTTTGAGGCCGGCAGTCTGGGCGCTGGGTAACATGTCGCTCTTATCCCTCGCCCCGAGAAAGAGAGGAAGAGAGAGAGAGAGAGAGAGAGGCATGTTCCTTCCTCAGTAGGACATTCATACTGTCCCTGTACTTACAACAATAATAACACATACACGAATTGGAAAACCTCCTCCGCATCAGACTGCTGGAATTGCAGTAGTGCGGTTATTACGGAGTCTGTTCCCATCTGTAATGCTGCTTCATGGATCTAAAGAGCTGGCGCTGGATGAGTTTTAATGCTCATATGTATCGGGTTTTGAGACAAAATCTTTCCACAGCACACGGTGCACCACAACCAAATGTGATCTCTGTCTTTGACCCATCTGTGAAGCAGCAATGTGGAGCTCTTTTTGGCAGGGACCAGGGTAAAGGTCGACCCATATTGGTTTTTCAGGGCCGATATCGATACCGATTAGTGCTTGGGGATGGTACCTTGCTCATGAGGACCTCATCGGTACATTTACCGGTCCAGGACTCGAACGGCGACGTTCCAATCATGGGGTCAACTTCCTAACCTTTACGCTACCCACTGCTCCACAAAGAGAATGCAGACGGTATAAAAATGGACCTCTTGACCAACTCCTTTAAGAAGAAATTTCTTTTAAAACCCATGTAGAGTTTTCGTAACTCTAAACAAGCAAAGTTTACATCAAACCAAACATCATTCCAACTCCTGTGCTTTCCTGTGAATTTGGAGGGTCGACCTGCGACCACACGTCTGACAGTTATGGATCGGCCTCGGCGCCTGCTATAATTAGATTTCATTAAGAAACGCTTGTTGTCCGAAAGTGACATCCTCAAACTCTAATTAAAATGAATTTGCAGAAAACAAAGCCAGGCAAAGACGCGGACACAGTCTTCTAAAAGTGAAAAGACAAGGAAAACAAGAAGAGGAGAAGTGACAGTGACCTGAAAAACACACACATACACACATGCAAACATAAAGAGAGAGAACGTGTGTGTGTGTGTTGATGTCTGTTGACTTTACAGCTCCTGCTGTTTGTTTAGATAGTTTATCATCATTCATAAATCCACACATACTCTTGTAGGTTACGGCTGACAGTAGATGTATGAGAGAAGTCTGTAAACTTTCTAGAGTGCTGGTGTTTATAGGTGTGTGTGTGTGTGTGTGTTCTTGTGTACAGGAGGAAATATTGAGCCTCTGCTCATCAACTGAAGTTATCTAAGAAGCCAGAAATTTCTGGAAACTACAGTTTCCTTCTGCTGCTGCTGCGATAAACACTCCACTAACCCCATTCTGTCTCTCGGCAACTCCTCCGTGTGTGGTGGATAAGAGTGTAACTGTCAGGGTCACAGTTTAAGCCCAGCTTCTGTAATGCAGATGTGTGTTTGTATCGCACCGGGTTAACACACACACACACACACACATCACACCTATAATGTAACCAATTCTTTTATCTCTGAGTTTTTTGCATCAAACCTGAAACCTGAAAGAAAAAAGGAAAGAAAACAGAAAGACAGAATTGACAGAAACATGAAAAACAAAAGAAATGGCAGAAAGAAGACAATAAACAATAAATAAAGAAAATAAAAATAAAGAAAAAGAATGAAGGAAGAAAGAAAACAGAAAGAAAGAAAGAACTAAAAGAGTAAGAAATTAAACAAAAAGGGGAAAAAAGCAATACAAATGAATGAAAGAATGAACGGAGGAAAAAAGAAAGTGAAAAGAAAAGAAGAAGAAGAAGAAGGGAAAAGAAAGACGAAGAAAGTAAGAAAGAAACAAAATCAGAAAAAAACAGAAGGAAAAATAAAAATAGAAAAGAGACAAATATGAAAGTAGTAAACAAAAGCAAAGTTAAAGGAAGGATGGTTAAAGACAGAAAGAAAAGAAAATCATAAACCTGTGACATCACACACTGAGAGTAACACCACATCTCTAACCCTTCTGATAAACACACACACCTCCACTCTTTCCAAGCAATCATGTTGAACGTCCACACACACACACACAGAGACACACACACACTCACGCACACACACACCGCCCACAGGTGTGTCCAGCATGATGTGTGTGTAATAGCCAATTATGCCACAACACACAAACACACACACCTGAGACTAATGGCCGCGAGGGAAACACCCGGAACATTTCAGCTGGCGTCTGACACCAAGCTGGAACTCAAACAAAAAAGCTGACAAAAAACCCAGCCAAATGTCCCTCCCTCTGTCCCTCCATCCGTCCATCTGTCCACCCACTCGTCCACCTCCACGTGCTGCACTATAATCAGCTTTATTAACGAATCGGGCTGAAAATAGCACCAGAGTTTAACCTCACTCAGCCGCTCTTGCACTTCGGCTCAAATATCGTTTCCCCAGAAATTCCTCAGAGTAAACAGTCCATTTTCACTTAAGCACCTGCTGATAGTTTGTAAAGCTGCAGTTTATATACACTACGTTTCTCCCCCCTCTCTCCCCCTCCTTTTCCAATCTCTCACTTGCTTTCTTTCTCTCCCAGGCACACACTGACCAAGCACCGGGTAAGCATTCTGCAAGCAAGCTCCCTTTTTTGCTGTCACATCGCAAATCTCATGCTTGTATGAGCTAGCCGGGGTGAAAAGGCTGCTGAACAGGTCCGGTCCGGTCTGGAAGCGATCGTATGCTTTTCGATCAACACTAGCCTAACACCTCATTCGTTTTCGCACTTTACAGAGATATTAACATATACAATAGAGGTTTGTTCGACATCTTTTGAAGTTTGAATGATTTACATCAACGACAATATCAACATCGACAATAACACTGACATGGGGTCCCAAAATTTAAGTTGTCATTCCCTATCTTGGCCACAAGAGGGCACCACCAGAGGACTGTATTTTGCGGCTATGCGACCTGAATGTGAACGCTCAGATTGGAATTCATGTGGCTTTTTGCTTATATACGCATGTGCTGACATCATCAGCCTGCACCGGCAGCATGGGAAGGTAGTAATGGAGGAGAGCTTGACTTTTTTATTCTCCTTTTCGACCTGCTCATGTACAGTTGATTCACTGTTTGTCGTCCTCCAGAGCAAAGTGTGATACATGTGTGAGCTACTAACGCCTCCATTTTTAATGTCATGAGTTGTCCCACAGATATGACGTTTTTTGTTGTTGGTGACGCAGTTGACCTGTGTAAAAATGTATCAATGTGCGCATGCGTGACGTTTCGGAGGACCGATGCGTTCACATTACAGTCAGATACAGGTCACTTGTAGTTATGAATGTGAACCGTCAAGATAGACAAATCTGATCTGAGCAAAAAATCTGAATTGAACGATGTGGCTGGCAGTGTGAACGTAGCCTAATTTGGCCGCAGGGCCTCTTCATTAAGGTTGCAATACCCAATTTTGGGCATAAGGGGGCACCACCACTAAGTTTATAATTCCCTATTTTGTCCACAAGAGGGTATCTCCATTAATAAGAACTGTGCTGCTACTTGTCTTGTGTTTAGCCTGTTTCTGACAAGAGCTTAATATTCATTCACTAGGCCACGTATTATCATGTGTAAACATCTGTAAACAACCTTTTAAAGTATTTTCACCCTTTCATTCCGCTCTACAGTTTTTTAGCACACAGTAGTCACCATTTCTTCAGGAATCCTCCATTTAGTTATGTTCATTATGGAAGCTATAGGCAGTGACATGAAAATTTAAGTTTTTAAGCTTTTTTAAATTTTTATTTAAGCTTTTACTCACCATTCTTGCAGTTTTTTATTCCAGTACTGCACATTTATATGTTTTATCTAGATAAACATAAAACAAATAAATGTGGAGCATGACTGGGTTTCGAATCCTAGGAATTGCTCTGGATAAATCTGTTCAATGCTGTAAATGTAACAAACACAATATTTTTACATCATATAATTTGTAATATAATGTCAATATCATATAATTTTGGTCAAAATAATTCCCAGCACTACCTACCTCTATGACATTGCAGGCTGTGAGGAAGTGAGAGAAATGCTATAATCCATGATTGCCGTGTATGGAATTGGAAATACGACATGGTATCGGCTTGCAGAACATCTCACGGCTCACTGGCCTCTGTAATTTCCCGTCTCCTTTCTTCCAAAACACTGAAATCAATAAAGAGGGGAAAATAGCATTTATATGCCACATGAGTCACACAGAGCTCATCGACTTGCAGATCAGACTCAGCTCTCTGATCTCGTTTCGTTATGAGGTCAACGCTTCTCTCCTCTTTGCCGACTGGAGAAAAGCCCTAATTTGGGGATGGACTCGTCCGATTTTTCGGTGGTAGTGTTGGTGAGGGGTGAAATGGGGACGATTTCAAATATTATGTGAACTTTTCACCCTGGAAATCCTGTCAGATTTCTCCAAATTTCATCTACAATAAT
Source organism: Distichodus sexfasciatus (assembly GCA_032718565.1). Lineage (NCBI taxonomy): Eukaryota > Metazoa > Chordata > Actinopteri > Characiformes > Distichodontidae > Distichodus > Distichodus sexfasciatus. The sequence goes on from JAVGVS010001362.1 coordinate 7,718, forward strand.
GAGAGTAATGTGCCATTTCTCAGCAATAAACTTTCAAATAAAAACACTGATGCTTCATAAAAACGGAATCAGAATGAAGTGCCAATTATGTAGTACTTTTAAAAATATACATACACAAGGTATTAATATACAGTTAGGCCCAGAAATATTTGGACAGTGACACAATTTTTATGATTTGGGCTCTGCATGCCACCACATTGGATTTGAAATGAAACAACTGAGATGCAATTGAAGTGCAGACGTTCAGGTTTAATTCAAGGATCTGAACAAAAATATCCAATGAAACGTTTAGGAATTGCAACCATTTTTCTACAAAGTCCCGTTTCAGGGGCTCAAAAGTGATTGGACAAATTAACACTACCATAAATAAATCTTCATTTTTAATACTTCGTTGAGAATGCTTTGCAGGCAATAACTACCTGAAGTCTTGAACCCATGGACATCACCAAACGCCAGGTTTCCTCCTTTGTGATGCTTTGCCAGGCCTTTACTGCAGTTGTCTTCAGTTGTTGCTTGTTTGTGGGTCTTTCTGCCTTAAGTTTTGTCTTAAGCAAGTAAATGCATGCTCGCTCGGGTTGCAATCTGGTGACTGACTCAGCCATTGCAGAATATTCCACTACTTTGCCTTAAAAAAACTCCTGGGTTGCTTTTGCAGTATGTTTTGGGTCATTGTCCATCTGTACTGTGAAGCGCAGTCCAATCAACTTTGCTGCATTTGGCTGAATTTGAGTAGAATTCATCCGGCTACTTCTGTCCTCTGTCACATCATCAATAAACACCAGTGACCCAGTGCCATTGGAAGCCATGCATGCCCATGCCATCACATTGCCTCCACCCTGTTTTCCAGAAGATGTGGTGTTCTTTGGATCACGAGCCGTTCCAAGCCTTCTCCATACTTTCTTCTTCCCTTCTGGTACAGGTTGATCTTAGATTCATCTGTCCAAAGAATGCTGTTCCAGAACTGGGCAATCTTCTTTAGATGTTTTTTTGGCAAAGTTTAATCTGGCCTTTCTGTTCTTGAGGTTGATTAATGGTTTGCACCTTGTGGTGAACCTTCTGTATTTGCCCTCATGAAGTCTTCTCTTTATGGTAGACTTAGATACTGATACACCTACGTCCTGGAGAGTGTTCTTCACTTGGGTGGATGTTGAGAAGGGGTTTTTCTTCACCATAGAAATGATCCTGCAATCATCCACCACCGTTGTCTTCTCTGGACGTCCAGGCCTTTTTGAGGTCCCGAGTTCACCAGTGCGCTCCTTTTTCTTCAGGATGTACCAAACTGTTGATTTGGCCACTCCTAACATTTCCTCTCTCTCTCTGATGGATTTCTTCTTTTTCTTTGGCCAAATGACAGTCTGTTTCACTTCCATTGAGAGCTCCTTTGACCGCATGTTGTGGGTTCACAGCAACAGCTAACATATGCAAACGCCACACCTGGAATCAACTCCAGACCTTTTACCTGCTTAACTGATGATGGATTAACGAGGGAATAGCCCATGCAGCCCATGAAAAAGCTTCTGAGTTAATTGTCCAATTACTTTTGGTCCCTTAAAAAAGGGCGGCTACGTATTAAAGAGCTGTAATTCCTAAACCCTTCCTCCAATTTGGATGTGAATACTCTCAAATTAAAGTTGAGAGTCTGCACTTTAAGCCCATATTTTATAACTGTATCTTGAATATGTTTTGGTAAACAGCAAAAATAACAATACTTGTGTCACTGTCCAAATATTTCTGGGCCTTACTGTAGATATGGCTCAGACAATGAACAGATTGTTAGGTGCATCGTTAGATTGATATTTTATACAGTATATATACACAATATTGGTATAAATGACTACTGAGCTGTGCAAAAAGCAGTTATCTTGTGTACCTTTAGTATCTATATGTACACACAAAATCCTGGAAACGTGACACAAATGCAGCTAAAATGGGATGAAGCTACTTCTTTCCAGCTGACAGTGCCACTGGGTATTAAAGCGAGAAAACACTACACACATCCATCATGTGATCAAACGCAAATCTTTCACCTCTTTTATTTTCTCACATCAAACCAGAAACCTGAAAGACGAATAAAAGAAAACAGAAAGAAAGAACTGAAAAAAAGACAAAAAACAAAAGAAATGACAACAAATGAAAGTAAGCATAGATAGAAAAAAGATAAGAAATAAGAAAAAGAATGAAGTTAAAAAGAGAAAAGACAGAAGGAAAAATGAAAAGAGAAGAGAAAGAAAGAACAAAAGAAAAAATATGAAATAAAGAAGTGAAAGGACGGATGGTCAAAAGAAAGAAAGTAAAAGACAGGTGGTGAGAGAGAGAGATGGAGAGACAGGTGGAGCGAGGCAGAGGGAGGTGGAGGTAGAGAGAAAAGAAAGAAAGAAGTGGGGAGAGATGGGGAGAGAGAAAAAGAGAGGTGAAAAGAAAGTGTGTGAGAGAGACTGAGGGAGATGAGGAGAGAAAGAAAGAAAGAAAGGGCCGACGGCACCGGCCCCAATTTGCTGGAAAAATAAATAACTCTCCGCCTCAAACCTACGCCTTTAAAAACCTGCCCCGTTCCTCAGCAGCGCGGTACTGCATTCTTAATGTTCCTACTTAATCCGGATGGGAAGTCCATTACATCCTAACAGCCCGTTAAACGCTTTATATCGCCCTTACCTTCCCACGTCTTAATTATTCATGAATATTAATCTCTTCTTTGTGCCAGTTCTGGGGAAGTAGAACCTGGTGAAACAAGCCACTCGGCTTCTCTCGGAACATTACAACAACCAGCGCTGAGGTCATTATGTTGAATAACAGACGGGAAAGTGTTGTTTTGTTGCTGGTAATTGGCATATTGAGTGTGGGGTGTGTTAAAGGAGAAATCTACCAATTTAGAACTCATGCGCCCTTAAAACTTGATCACCACCACCAGTGTAAGAGTGTAAGGGCTAGTGATAGATAATTTCATTTTAACTGGTAGATAATATAATTTTAATTAATCCAATTTTAATACTGAACAGAACAGAAAGAAAATCCCTCAACATTTGAAAAAGTTTTATTCCAAGCTACAGAGTTCCCTTTTTTGACTTTTGTTGATAGAGACTGAGCCAACTTTACGGAATTACCACACACACAAACACACACTAATAGTCCAGTGCTCCAGCTTTGACCTGGGGGCTGTTTAATTGCTTTCTTCCTTGGAAAAGTCAAAGGGGGAGGCCGCCTCCTCACCATAGCCCATGCTCCCGTGTATTTGAGCGTGGGTATGTGTGTGTGTGGGAATATAATAACAGCGTTGCTGCGTTTCCCATCACGGTGTGGAACGTTTTAATTGCAGCCCTGTCCGACTCTGCGTGTCACGTCGCTGCTCGTTAGCGTAGCCGAGGGCCGCCGTGTCGCTCCACGCTCCTTTAAAAGCCGCCTGATTTTTGTTTATTTGACTCCGATTCAAAGGAGTCATGCTGAAGGCTGTAATAAAGAGACTCGCCTCTTTTTTTCCTGGCCCTGTTTGTGGCGACGGAGGACTCGCTTTAGCAGTGTTGTCATATGTTTGTTGACTTGTCGCTTGACCGAGACTTTCATGCTGTCTTTTCGGATTTGAGTCCTTCATATGTTATAACACATGTTAATTAACATTATAATAAGAGGTACAAAGGGACAAAAAGGTTAGGAAAAATACGAGTGTTTCCCCATTAAAGTCTAGAAGGAAAAATATGACCACATTTTGTGCTCTTATGTCAGCAGAAAGAAGGGGAAAACGAGGGATGCAAATTTGTTATTCACAAGAAAAGTAATAACACACTTGTCTTGGATGAGCAGAACATTTTAAGCTGTGAACGACATCAAAAACTTTGGATGGGGTTAAGTGTACAGTATATAAAAGGAAATATATGCTGCTTTTGCAGTGTCTGTTCAGTTCCTGACTGTTGCAGTGTTATGAGTTTCATCACGACACGATTATATCAATTCGACATTTCCCGATATTGTTACAATATGATTTCCATTAGATTAAATTAAGGAGCTGGCTACGCGAAAGCTACCACACGAATGCAAAAGCTACAACAAGAATGCAAAAGCCACAGCACGGATGCAAAAGCTACCATGCGAATACAAAAGCTACCAGGCAAATGCAAAAGCGACAACGAGAATCCAAACTGCCACAACGAGAATGCAAAGGCCAAAGCGTAAACGCGAAAGCTACCATGCAAATGCAAAAGCCACAATGAGAACACAAAAGTCATAGCACGAATGCAAAAGCTACAATGCGAATGTGAAAGCTACCACGCAAATGAAAAAGCCACAGCGAAAATGCAAAATCTACAATGCAACAACATGAATGCAAAAATTCTCAACACACGCAAATTGAAAAGCCATGTGAAAGCTAATAAAGGTTCCTTTAATCTGCCTCATGTAAAATCCCCAGAAATCTGGACTGTAAAATTTGAACACACCACTGAAAACTTAGTGATGTGACTACTTTTTTGATCTCATATTTAGCATTTTTTTTAATTAATTTGCATTAAGAGTCTTCTACAACACAAATATGAAGTAGTGTGGATGCAGTTAGCTACACTCTGTAGCTTGTAGCACTGCTAACCTCTATATTAAAACAGGAGCTTGGCTGTAGCTTTAGCTACTTCTAATAACAAGTACCTTTTAGCCTGGAAAGCTGCTGTTTAAAACAATGAATGGTTAGATGCTCAAAATTAGGTTCCAAAAACCATGCACAACTTAGCCAGGCTGTGCTACATGCTCCACCGGCTTTCACTCATTGTATTAGCATTTTAGGGCTGGAACGTCACTGTCACATCGGTGAGCTGTAAGTCAAAGTCTTATTAACTTTGAGTCCTGGGTCAACGTGTCTATATCGACGTGCGGTCGGTGCTGATAAACCGCCGAAAAGGACGAGGAAGATGGCAAAACAGCTCAGATTTTTGGCGATCTAACCTCAGATATCCAGCAACCCCTAATGGAACTGTCATCTCCCTCGTCTCTGATAGAAATCAACATCCGCATCTCTCTCTGGTATTAAACGGTATATAAATCGGAAAGGTGAGCAAAGCGATTACTGCGATTACTCATATCGTTCGCAGAGCCACTTTCGGAAGCCGCTTTCTCCTTTGCTAAGCTCCTTTTAGTGAAGGCAAAGATAAAACAATACGACTCTGTGAGTAGATTAGAGTGAGACACTGTGGAGCTGCCTGAGGTGATCTGACGGTGGGGGCATTTTGGGGTCTGGAAGTGGGAGATGTGCGATAGCAGTGATCAGAAACTGTAGAAGGGAGAAAGCAAGGAAAGAGCAGAATCCACAGTGACTTCCAGTTCCAAATTACCTGGACAATCCCCCTGAGAGCAAATTGGGGTTAAGGGTCTTGCTCAGGGACCCAATGGTGGTAGTGATGGGGGGTAGGATTCAAACCCATGACCTCTTGGTCCAGAGGTGAGTAGCCTAACCCCTAGACCACCACCAACCCCCAGATGAGCATTTAGGGAATCAGATCAGGATCATTAGACTAAAATGCAGTTGGTAGCGTAACGGTTAGTGTGTTCTGAAGGTCACCAGTTGGAATCCTGGACCGGTAAAGGTACCACTGAGGTACTAATTTGCAAGGTATCGACCTCAAGCACTGCTCCCTGGGTGATGGATCTATGGTTTGGTTTGGAGAGAGAGAGAAAAGGAAAAAGGAAAGAGTGAGAAAGATAGATATTTAAAGGGAAAGGAGATAGAAGAGAGAAAAAAAAGGGAGAAAAAGAGAGAAGAAGTGAGAGACAAAGAGGGAGAATGAGAGTGAGAAAGAGAGCGAAAGTGAGATATAAAGAGGAAGAAAGAGAGAGGAAAGAGGGGGAAAGAAAGAAACGAGCAAGATAAAGGGAGAAAGATAGAGTGAGAGAACGATAGATATTAAAAGGGAGAGAAACATAGAGTAAGAAAGAATAAGAAAAAAGGAGGAAGTGAGAGATGAAGAGGAAGAAAGAGAGAATGAGAAAGTGAGAGATAAAGAGGGAGAAAGAGAGGGAAATGAGGGAGAAAAAGAGTGAGAAAAGAGTGAGAAAGAAAGAGACAAAGAGAGAGAAAAAGATAAAGGAAGAGAGAGTGAAAGAAAGAGAGAAGGAGATAAAAATCATATCATGATGAAACTCAGGATTTACACCCTGATTGTTCACCCCGTTTCCTGTCTGCAGGTGAAGAGTCACAAACCTGTCCCCAAAATTATTCAAGCTCAAAACACACATTTATATCACATTCCTGACGTTCCCAAAACCTCTCCAACAGCAGAGGGAAGAACAGCATCGCGGTAATGGTCTACACAGGCTGAGCGACGTTCCCGTTCACATCGTCTCGTAATAAAATTCCTGAACTATATTCATGAATCCCGTCCCAAATCTCAAGAACGTCATTATTCTGCAGAGCCTTTTGTGAAGCGACTTGAAAAGCCACTGGCCTTACGTTACTCTATTAACATCATATTCCAGAGAGAGAGATGGAGGAGCGAGAAAAAAAAACGTAGTTATGCCAGAAAGTTGCCACAGTTCGTAAAAGATAAGTTGCAAGGTGGAGGTGAGGGGTTTCCATCATGCTTATTACTATTAATAATACAGTGCTTTTCCTCCTGTATTATCTGTGTGTGTGTGTGTGTGTGAGAGTGTGTGTGTGATTAGGGCTTTAAGAGTGTGAGGTAAACAGCAGATAAGTGTTGGGGTATTATTTTGCAGACCGGAGGAAGTTGAGCTCTGGCCAAACAGGGCAAAAAGCTTGGAGTTTACAGCTCAATAATGAATGTAATTAAAGAAAATAGGAAGCAGAGACCATTAATAGTTGTGTGTGTGTGTGTGTGTGTGACCTTTCGTTAGCTTTAGGAGGTGAAGAACCGATTAAATGTTTTAAACTCAACTGATAGGAGAGCCACAGTGCTCAATGAGCTTTCAATATTCTTATCATTTTAAAATATTAAAAACTAATAAGAGAGAGAGAAATTGTGAAAGGAAGAAAAAAAGAATGAAAGAGAAAGAAACATAGGGGTTAAGAGAAAAGCAGAGAAAAGGAAAGATGGAGAGAAATAAATAAATAAATAAATAAAAGGGAAAGGAAAGAAAGAAACAGAGGGGTTGAGAGAGAGCGAGAGGAAGAATGGGACAATGGAAAGAGACCAAGAGAAAAAGAGGGAGGAAGGGAGAGAGAAAGAAATAGTAGGAGAGAAAGAAAGAGAAAGAGAAAGGTAGAGAGAGGAAGGATGGGGAAATGGGATGGGAGAGAGAGAGATAGACTCCATCTGGCAGCTGCTAAGAGCGCACTGTGATACGATGGCGTATTATAATGCGGACACGACAGCCAATCAGACGCCACTTCTGCCAGTTCAACACCAACAAGAAACAGCCGCTGGTTGAAAAACACTGTGGAGCGCTTCCTTCATCCCTCTACTCCTGTTGACAAGTGGAGGGTGAGACGGGAGGATAAACGAGTGACTCTGAGGTGAAGCTGTGTCTGGTGGAGGTGAGAACTGTAGCTTGGGTTAATAAAAGAAAGGCAGAGTTCACAGCGTGTCGGAGTGACAGAGCGAAGCAGACGAAAGACAGAAAAGTGGCGCTCTGAGACTACCAATATCTTACACTCTTACACACCTCATAAAGACATCTACAGCATGCTGACAAACTGACAAACAACCTTCAGAGACAGAGACAGAAAAAAGGGAGAGAGAGAAACCAGGAAAGAAAGAAAGGGAGAGAAGGAAACAGAAAAAGATGGAGGAAACAAGATGGAGAATGAGAGAAACAGACAAAGTAAGAAAGTTAGACAGAAAGAAACAGAAAAACGAGAAAGAAAAAAAAAAGAAACAGTAGTAGGGAAAGAAAGCGAACGAGAGAGAGGAAAGATGGAATGAGGGTGAGAGAAAACTAAAAACTAAAACAAAAAAGTGAGAGAAACTGAGAGTAAAAGAAAGAGCGATTCTGAGAGAGAGAAAGAGAGAGAGAGAGAGAGAGAGAGGGAGAGAGAGAGAGAAACCGTAACCCTAGGGATAAAGACAGAGAGGGAAAATAAATGGAGAAAGAGGGAGAGAGATAATGAGAACAGAGAAGAACGAGAAAGAAATGGAGGGAGAGATAGAAAAGGAAACGGGGTGAGGGAGCGAGAAACAGGAACAAAGGGAGAGAAGGTCAGAGAAAGAAGAAAGAAAGACAGAGGGAAATAGAAAGGAGAGAGAGGGGTGGGAGGTGGAGAAATTAAACAGAGACAGAGAAGTGGAGGGAGAAAAACAAAGACGGGAGAAAGAGAGGAAGTGAGATCGATAGAGTGTGTATTAGAGACAGAATGTTGAGAGAAAGAGAGTCTCGTAGACAGTGAGGAAAAAAGCAGGAATGTGTGTGTAAGTGAGAAAGTGTGTGTGTGTCTGAGTGTGAGTGAGAATGTGTGTGTCTGTGTCTCTGTGTGAGTGAGAATGTGTGGGTGTGTGTGTGTGAGTGAGAACGTGCGTGTGTGTGGGTGTGTGTGTGTGAGTAAGAATGTGTGTGTGTGTGTGTGTGAGAATGTGTGTGTGTGTGGGTGTGTGTGTGTGTGTGTGAGAATGTGTGTGAGTTCCATTAGCTGATCTGAAGTCTCCCGTTGAGAGGGTGGTATCAGGGTTGTCCACTTGTCATAATGATAGTGCAGACACTCGCAGAAAGCCAAAGTGCTGTGTGTGTGTGTTGAATGTGTGTGTGTGTGTGTGTTGAATGTGTGTGTGTGTGTGTTGAATGTGTGTGTGTGTGTGTGTGTGTGTGAACTCACACAAAGAGGAATTTCAAAAATACAAATCCTACAGTGTGAAGCTTGTCATAATTTTGTAAATGATTTTGGTACATACATAAGTGTGAGTGTGTATGTGTGTGTGTGTTTGTGTGTGTAAGTGTGTGAGTGTGTATGTGTGTGTGTTTGTGTGTGTAAGTGTGTGAGTGTGTATGTGTGTGAGTGTGTATGTGTTTGTGTGTGTAAGTGTGTGAGTGTGTATGTGTGTGTGTTTGTGTGTGTAAGTGTGTGAGTGTGTATGTGTGTGTGTTTGTGTGTGTAAGTGTGTGTGTGTGTATGTGTGTGTATGTGTGTGTGTATAAGTGTGTACGTGTGTATGTGTGTGTGTTGTGAGGTACTTCTTGTTGCAGCAGAGATGAAATTATAGCGTGTGAGCAGTGTTGGTGTACAAGTGTATTGTTCTCCCGTGTGTGTGTTTGTGTGTGTGTGTATGTGTGTGAGAATGTGTGTGTGTGATTACGACTGCCAGTCATGTGTCTCTCCCTCCAGGTTTCCCAGCAGCCCTCAAGTGCTGTCCACCCACACGGCTCCCTGTCTCTCTCTCTCTCTCTCTCTCTCACACACACACACACACACACACACTTTTTAAGCATATAGCCATTATGAGGACGGAGATGTTAAAGGGAGAAGGGTTTACGTCCCCACAATGACACGATTCCCTACTTTATTGCCTCTTATTGGCATCTATCTCTCTGTCCATCTATCTGTCCATCTCTCAGTAAATCTCTGTCCGCCCATCTATCTGTCCATCCATCTATCTGTCCATCCATTTGTTCATCCATCTGTTTATCCATCTATCTGTCCATCCATCTATCTGTCCATCCATTTGTTCATCCATCTGTTTATCCATCTATCTGTTCATCCATCTATCTGTCCATCCATTTGTTCATCCATCTGTTCATCCATCTATCTGTCCATCCATTTGTTCATCCATCTATCTGTTTATCCATCTATCTGTTCATCCATCTATCTGTTCATCATCTATCTGTTCATCCATCTATCTGTCCATCCATTTGTTCATCCATCTATCTGTTCATCCATCTATCTGTTCATCATCTATCTGTTCATCCATCTATCTGTCCATCCATCTATCTGTCCATCCATTTGTTCATCCATCTATCTGTTTATCCATCTATCTGTCCATCCATCTATCTGTTCATCACCTATCTGTTCATCCACCTATCTGTTCATCCATCTATCTGTTCATCATCTATCTGTTCATCCATCTATCTGTCCATCCATTTGTTCATCCATCTATCTGTTTATCCATCTATCTGTCCATCCATCTATCTGTTCATCACCTATCTGTTCATCCATCTATCTGTTCATCCATCTATCTGTCCATCTATCTATCTGTCTGTCTATCGATCTGTACATCTATCTGTCCATCCATCCATCTATCTGTCCATCTATCTATCTGTACATATTATCTGTCCATTCATCCATCCATCTATCTATCTGTCCGTCTATCCATCTATTGGTCTATCCATCTCTTTCCCTTCCTTCTTACGTTCTCCTCCTTTCCTTCTAATCTCATCGCTCTCTCCCTCCCTCCTCTCATACTCTCCCCCTCTTTTCTCTCCTCTATCTATCTCCCTCCTTACATGTCTTATCTTCTGCTAGTCAAATCTCTCTCTCTCTCTCTCTTTCTCTCTCTCTCCCTTACTCCCTCCCTCCGTCCCTTCCTCCCTCCATCTTTCTCTCTATCCCTTCCTTTCCCTCTTCCTCTTCTCTCTCTGCCCCATCTTTCTCTATATCTCTCTCACTGACATTATCTACAATCTACAATCTATCTATCTATCCATCTCTTATTCTCTCTCTCTCTCTCTCTCTCTCTCTCTCTCTCTCCCTTTCTCTCAACATTTTCGCTCTTTTAATCGTCCGACATTCGTTTTTATACAAATGCAAGTTTTTCTCTCCAGTTCTGTCCCCAGTTTGCAGGTAGAGGGTGAAACTTGTCCCCAAAATATAGTCTAAGTCAGAAACACACACACACACACACACACACACACACACACACACACACGCTCATCTCTGTATTACTATCTTTGTGAGGTCTTTCCATAGACTCCCATAATGACTAGATGTATAATATTTTACACCTACACCTAATCCTAACCCTGACCTTAACCTCAGTAACCAAAAGCACATCTTTTACCTCTTTTAGTTCCTGAAATAAAACACGCGCATTTTCTATAAAGTCATTTTACCTCTCAAATGTCCCCACAAAACCCAAAAAAACAGATAAAAGTGATTTTAAGGGAAAAAAAGGTCCCCACAATGCGATAAATACTAAACACACACACACACACACACCCTCGTGTTCTACCTGTTGTCCTCACCAGATAACGGGCTCTCGAGAGATTCTTGTTGGAGAATCACATCCAGCCCTTTTGCCCTTGAAATGAAGTGTTCCCTCTCCAAGTGTCCTCACCACACATACACACTCACACACACACACACACACACACAAACACACACACACACACACACACACAGCTAGTTATTTCATGTTGTAGTTTAAACTTCCGAATGAAAATCTGCATTAGCTAACTGCTAAATTTAAACTCCCACTGGTCTGAGTTTTATAAAGTCCTGTAGTTTAAACCCAGCCTAAATCACTGGCTGCTGTTACCTCCCTCGCAGCTAGGGGGCAGTGTTGCCTTGCTTTCCTTCTTCTCTCTCCCTCTCTCTCTCACTTGCTCGCTCACTCTTTCTTTCCCTTTTCTTCACTCTCTCTCTCTCTTTTTCTCGTTTAGCCCCATGTGATATTCAAATGCGACTTGATTAGATTTTTGCCCTTCCGCTAAAGAGGGATAACAGCCAGACTCAGACGAATAGCCCCAGAACACAGAGAGAGAGAGAGAGAGAGAGAGGGAGGGAAGGAAGGAGGGAAAATGGTAGGAGGGAGGGAAAGAGGGAAGAAGGGAGAGATGGAGAAAAAGAGGAAAGTGGAGGAGAAATGGAGGGAGAACTTCAAAGAGAGAGAAGGAAGAAAGGAGTAAGGGAAAGAGAGAGAGGGAGGGAGGGACGGAAGAAGAAGGAGACAGAAAAGGAGAGGGAGAGGAAGAAAGAGATGGAGGGAGAGAGAGAAAGAAATAATTGAGGGAGGGTGAGAGGGAGAGAGAAAGAAAGAGGGAAGGAGAGAAAGAGAGAAAGATAGGGACAATATTGGAGGATAAGAGAGAAAGAGGTAGTTATGGAGAGAAGATGGAGCGATGGGAGCGAGTAAGGAGTGAGAGAGAGAAAGAGGTGGAAGAAGGAGGGGAGGATGGGGAGAGAGCGACAGAGGTGGTAGAAGGAGGGGAGAATAGGAGAGAGAAAGAGAGGGAGGAAGGGGAGGATGGGGACAGAGAAAGAGAGGGAGGAAGGAGTGGATGGTGGGAGAAATATAGGGAGAGAGAGAGAAAGAGAGGGCAGAAAGAGATAGAAAAAGAATTAAGGAATGGAGAGAGGGCGAGAGAAAGAGAGAAAAGAGAGGGAGTGAGTAAGTGAGGAAGGGAGGGATGGAGTGAGGGTGGAAGAAGGAAGGAGGATGGTGGAGAGCGATAGAGACAGAGGGAGAGAGAAAGAGGAAGAGAGGAAAGGAGGGAGAGAGTGAGGTTCACACACAAACGAGTACAGCCTCTGCTGGGGGATTGCAATAAAGTCTAGTACTCATAGAAGCTTCCTCATTGCAGTGTGTGTGTGTGTGTGTGTGTGTGTGTGTGTGTTCGCGCCCACGTTACCTCACACTAACTCCAGCGGCTGTGTGAAAGCTCTGGGATAATATTTGCTTGTGAGCAGGGAAGTGGCGCTCGCTGTGTGTGTGTGTGTGTTAGATTCCACCAGCAGCATTCGACACACAGCGTGAACACTCACAATGTCTCACAGCTCACACACACACTCTCTGTAGGGCACATGAACACACACACAAACCTCACAGTAACACACACACAACCATGTAATGCAATATACACATGAAAACACACACACACACCTCACTGTAACACAAATGCATGCAACACAATACATGCATGAAAACACACCAACGACACATTAAAACAAACCATGCAAGACAATCTTCTTCTTCTTCTTCTTCTTCCTCTTTCGGCCTTTCCCTTCAGAGGTCGCCACAGCAAATCATCTGTCTCCATTTAGTCCTATCCTCTGCGTCCTCTACCCTCACACCAACTAACTTCATGTCCTCTTTCACCACATCCATAAATCTCCTTTTTGGGCTTCCTCTCAGCCTCCTGCCTGGTGGCTCCAACCTCAGCATCCTTCTACCTATGTACTCATTGTCTCTCCTCTGGACAGACGATGTGCTCATGAAAACACACACACACACACACACACCAACCTCACATTAATCCACAAGCTTGTAACACAATGTGCACGTAAACACACAATCATACAACACAATATGCACATGAACACACACAAACGTTCCAAACACAGTCATGTTCTATAAAAAGTTGCAAAGAAATTATGCACTACACGCAGCAACCTCCATCAACACACACACTTAACTCGGGAGTGCAACACTGTGTGTGTGTGTTTGTGTGTGTTGTGACTTAAAGCTTCTGGGTAAAATATTTCCGCTCATATGTTCTGTGGCAGTCCATAGCTCAGAGAGTGTCGCTGTACTTTAGGATCCATTTAACAAGCTGAGTGTGTGTATGTGTGTGTGTGTTTGTGTATGTGTGTGTGTCACACTGGATGCTTTCTGCCACTTTTCCATTTGTTCTGATCGCTTTGCGTGCGCGCTCTCTCTCTCTCTCTCTCTCTCTCTTTTCATTCCTGTCGTTTGTCAACAAGAAACGAATGTCCCTCAAGTCCGTTTAAATTCACTCTGCACCAGCAGCGTTGTTCCTTTTGTCTCTCTCGCTCTCACTCACACACCCACACCCACACACATACACACACACACACAGCAAGAGTGTACAATCAAAAATGTAAGGATTGAGTAGCGTGGAAGCAAAAACATAGAAAACAGTCAGTGGTCATTTATTAATGACAATATTTTAGATATTTTACATTTTTATGATTCTCAATATCTGTCATTTTTTAACTGAATTTGCTACTTCCTCCACGTGTATTTACTTAAATTTGTCCTTAAGAAGGTTAAGACATTTAAATTGTGTAATTTTATACAACCGTAGGATTAAAGAAAATCCAATATGCTATTTTCTTCACAAACAGGCATTTTGGCTATTTAAGAATCTTAAACGAGAAAATATTGGTGATTGTCAGAATCTTGATGAAAAATTTCTTCTAGAGAATGCTCAGGGAATGAGGCCCCTTTTACACTTTTAATACTTAAGTATTGTTCATATTGGACACTTGAGTATGTTTAATCTGATAGAGATTTCACAATCTGAATTACAGAAATGTGCTTTTACTTAAGCATCACTTTTAGGGATTCTAAAATACACCACTGTCAGATTAGGATTAGAATGCATCTTTACCATAATATACCTTAATATAATCCTAGTCCTAACCATAATCTAATCTAAACAATTATCCCAACTACAATCCAATTATAATCATTTAAGTATCCAAATAGCTGTATCCTCATTAATAAAGTATCTAAAATATCTGTAATCTAATTTAACACTATCCCACACCATAATCTTAACTTTAACCCTAATCTAAACCCATTCTAATCCCCAAACCTAGTTTCAGTCCTAAATTTAATCATGATCAACTGCTAACCCTAAAACTAACCATGACTGTTTTTCTAATCCATTTCAAATTCTAACCATAATCTAATCCTGAACTAAACCTAATTATTCCTACGAATAAGCATAACCTAATCCTAACCGTAACCCTAAACATGACGGTAATTTGATTGTGATCATAATCCTATCCTAATTTTAAATTGAACTATAATCTAATTCAACTCCCAGTCCTAAATTCAAAATCCTTAAATCAAACCATAAAACAATGCCAGCACTTATCCAGCTCCCTAAAATCTTCCGCTTAAAACTAAAACTGGGTACTTTGTCCAGACAGGAAGAGGAAACCTCTCTTAATCCCACTCTTACCCCTTGTGCTGGAATCGCCCCGCTTTCATTCGTCACGTTTTCAGTAAATGTCCAGGCAACATCTTTCCCATCATCTCTTCCAAAACATGGTTGTGTATTTGCGCCAGAGTGACCCGACGTAGCCCGGCACGTCATAATATTTAAACGAGGATAATTAACCCTAATGAGCGGCTCTGGTCACGCGGCAGCGAAAAGCAGAAGAGAGCGAACTCTGAGAACTGGAACCCGCTACCAGCCAAAACAAAGGCGCTGTTTTTGTTGAAGGAACATTCTAGAAGCTTGCGGCCGCGGCTCCGTCCACTTCTAACGCCACCGGATCCTTCTGACCTGCTGCCCGCTCACGCTCCGGGGAATGAGACGGAACCCGGCTAACCACGCAAACAACGAGAAATCACGACTCGAGGGTTTTCCCACAGTCTCGCCGTGCCGACATGTTTACGCTAACTCACTCACGCTGGTCTGCTCTTCAGGAAGAGGAGGAAGATAAACGACAGAGCGGGGGTAGGATGGAAGGGTGAACGGGTGCACGGAGGATGGAGTGGTGGAAGTGTAAACAGATACAGTATCCTGCGGTCAGTTCTCTCATTCCATCTATATCCAATATCTACTCGTTCATCCCTCTGTAAAACTCTCTCTCCACCAACATCTTTATCTATCTATCCATCCTCCTCCATCCACTTGTTAAACTCTGTACATCTTTATCCATCCATCCATATTAGTCTATCTATCCATCTATCTATTCATCCGTATAACTCTCTCTTCCTCCATCCGCATTTATCCATCTATCTGGCTCTCTCTTTCTCTCCATCTATATAACTCTCTCTCCCTCTATGTCATCCATTCATTTATCCATTCATATCTATTCATCTATCCATCCATATCTATATATTCATC
>JAVGVS010001363.1:0-23352 GCA_032718565.1 Distichodus sexfasciatus
GTGTGTGTGTGTGAGGTGTGTGTTGTGTGTGTGTGTTGCTAAAGCAGTTTAGAGGGTGTATAATCCGGCCGTAATCCCGCTGTCCTGGGAAATCTGGCTAATTTGGAATAGTGCTCTATTGTTCCAGCTCAGCACACTAACACACAGAGATGGAGGGATGAAAAGATGGAGGGATGAAGAATATGGGGATGGATGTTGTGGAAGACTGGAGGGATGGGGGATGGAGGGATGGAGAAACTTAAGGATGGAGGAATGATGGAATGGAGAAATAAAGGGTGGCGGAATTTATGGGTGGGAGGAATGGAGAGATGGCGATGGAAGGATGGATGAATATAGGGATGGAAGGATGGAGCAATGGTGGGATGTAGCGATGGAGGGATGGTACTCACCACAGGGATAACTCAACACCTGAACGTCATCTATAGCAATGAAACCTCTCCTTCCATCTCCAACCTCCGCCTCAAATATTACCTGCACAGAGAGAGGGAGGGAGAGAGAGAGAGAAAGAGACTTGTTTATCTTATTAATTTTCACCTTCTCTCTGAGGCAGATCAGCATCACTCCATCATTTCAGACATGTCCAGACAGCCAGGGTGTGTTCTCCTGTGAACTGTGTGTGTGTGTGAGAAGGTTGAGGTCTCTGGTGTGTGTGTGTGTGTGTGTGTACAGCTAATATTATTCTATCCATCATGTATGATGTACGCTGGCACTGTGATAAACGACATCATCAGTAGTGGCCTGAATAAAGTTTCGGACACACACACTCACACACACTCACACACACTCACACACACTCACACACACACTCACTCACTCACACACACACATTAACAGTTGCCAGGTCTGATCTTAAAGTAAACAGCAGCAGCATCAGGGTGAGTGTAAAATAGAGGTGGTGAAGGAGAAACCACACACACACACACACTTAGTTGCTTCTAACAGGGTAGAGCGGTGTAATGAGTCATGGACAAAGATGTGCAGCACGAAAAAGAAAGAGAGAGAGAGAGAGAGAGAGAGAGAATGTAAAAGAGATGTGAGTGTGTGTATAATTTCTGTGTGTTGTCAGAATGTAATAGACAGTGATGTGTGATGTGTGTGACGTGCGTGTGTAGTGTTTGCATGGTGTGTGACGTGTGTTCAAGCGTTTGTGTGGCTATGTTGTGTGTGAGCACGACATGCGTGTGTGTGTGCATCAGCATGATGTCTCACAAGTACTGACCACATCCTTTAAGGCAATGACCAGCTGCACCTGAAACAACCAGAGCCAGCCATGCGACGTGTGTGTGTGTGTGTGTGTGATGACAGATGGGACATGGTAAGCATGCCTGCAGGTTATCTGTCGATCAAAACCTCATACGGAGCAAACACAGGCAGCTGCTCTCTACACACACACACACACACACGGCCATCAATCGCATTTCTATTGAACAGATAAATGGCTCTTCAGAGCATTAAATTATGAAACATTGATTATAGCTGAAGAACTGCATGTAACAGATCAATATCACTTTACAAACGCATTACACACACACACACACAGCCTCAGACTCCAGCAGCTACAGCAATAAGACGACAAGCTTTAATACGTTTATCTAACGCTGTACCGAGTAAGAACAAAACTAATGGAAACAGCAGGAACACACACACACACACACACACACACACACTTACAGACGTCTATTACTTTCTTAGTGAGGACCTTCCATTGACTCCCATGATGACTAGATGTAAGTAACACTCCAGCTACAGTTAACCCTGACCTCAACCCTGACCACGGTAACCACAAGCTAATATTTGACCACTTTTAGTCCCCACAAACCATTAAACATATACACTTTCTATAACTTCATCGTTACCTATGGGGACAGGTCCTCACAAAACATGAAAATGTCCCCACAAACCATAAAAAGAACATCATAGTTTTCCTGTCTTTTAGGGGACAACCGGGGTCTCACAAATCCTAAAATACACACACACACACACACACATACGCAGCAGTGGTCCTGCAGGAAAACAGTGCCGCAGTCGCAGAAAGTCTCTTTTCATGTCTCTCCTCCAGGAACTGAGTTTCTCAAACGAAAACTGACAGGCACCCCGACCCCACAAGGATTACAGGAGGGAGCGTAATGCAGTGTGTGTATGTGCGTGTGTGTGTGTCCTTAAGAAAAACTCAGCACGCCATCGAGAGGGCACGGGGGCATGTAACTAAAGTGAACATGAGCATGTTTATATGAACTGATTGTGTAGTGTGTGTGTATGTGTGTGTGTGTGTGTGTGTGTGTTCTTGCTCACGTCTACTTTTTGGAACAAATTTTAGACTCCTACAAATTGGGGACCAACTTAGTTTTGGGGACTGAAAAATTGGCGTCCCTAATTGGTAGCTGCCAAATATATTTGGCATTAAAACAGATGTAAGAAAACTAAATTAGCAGAAAAGATTTCCATTATTGAGGTTGTTATTAGTGTGTGTTCAAGTGTTATTTTCTGCAAAGAAACACAAGCAGAACGTTTGAATAAGTAGAGCTAGAGACAATAAAACATTGGATGTCACAGTGCAAACAGTGTGAGGTGAGAATTATTAGAGTAATGAATAAATTTATCATAAACAAATCTGATCATTATCAGCACCAATATAAATAATGTAGATTTCTGTTCCTATTTAACTTTATGCGGAAAAGCTAACAGGGTGCTGTGACTTTAATTAGCTCTGATTTCCGAAAGTCTGACACTAAATGTGTAGGTTATGTTGAGAATGTTGCTCCCTAGCGAGCAAAACACCAGCTATTTCCTACCAATTAAATATAACAATCCCTTTCACTAGCTGAACATTTAATAGAACCGTGGCCCAGGGCTAGACAAAAATATTCGTCTATGAACCAAGAGGTTGTAGGTTCAAATCCAGCTCTGTCTTATCGCCAGCACTACCACCACTTGGCCCCTAAACATGACCCTTAACCCCGAGTTGCTTCAGGGAAACTGTCCCTTAAATTAAGAAATAAAAAAGCTAAATTTTTATATATTAGATCTGAACCCTTTTATATTTACATCAGAAATTGTAATTTTATCTCTTCACTTATGTTTTTAAATGAACAAGTGTGTCTGAAGTGAAAAAAGAAAAAGTTCATCATCCAAAAAGCATCCAGCACTCGTTCACCAGTGGCATATAAAAGTATAGATTCCTCGCAAAGAAAACGACTCTAATACCAATGTAACTTGAGTAAAAGTACTAAAGTGTCTGATATAAGTGTTAGAATCATAATTCAATACTCAAGTATTTTCTATGATCAGTGCTTAAGTAATGTCACAATAATTCTTAATTTAAAAAGTACATAAGTATTTGAAATTAACAGTACTTAAGTATTAAATGTGTTAGAATCATACTACAGTACTAAAGTATCTGATATTGATATTCTAACATTTTAAGTGGTAAAATGTTAGAAAAGTAAAGTAAAATTACTGAAGTATCTGATACACTGCAAAAAAAGAAATCTTAACAAGCCAGAAAATCTTAAAAAGAAAAAATAGATCTGTTTTTTTAATTTTAAGAATAACTGACTTGATTAGATTTGTATGTGTAAGAAAAAATAATCTAAATGTTGGCTACAACTGTCTTATTAAGAAAAAATTACTGATTATAAGAACTTCTTAAAATGAAATAAGAAATTAAATTAAAAGGACGATCAGATTCTCATGCTCTCCACAACGAGTTAAGAAATTCATGACAACTTTGCTTATTTTAAGAATATTTAAGCTAAAAACATGGAAAAATGGAAAGATTTTTTCTTGTTTTAGGAGATCTTTACAAGATAAATTTTCTCACTATATTGGCAGATAATTTTGCTTGATTCTGGTACCTTTTTCTTATTTTCTGTATAAACATTCTAGAAATGTTAGAAAACAGCTTAAACAAAAATACTGAAGTATCTGATTTATGAACAGCACTTAAGTATTAAATGTGTTTCTTTTCTGTTCTGATCATTAACGCCACCGTGCTGGGAGGAGTGATGTCTGAAGAGTCAGAGTTAATAGAAGTGTGTGTGTGTTTGTGTGTAGCCAGAGTAGTGTGAAGAGTTCTTCATCATGTTCTGGATGAGTGTGGAGACTCCCTCCCTCTCTCTCATGTCAGGGCATGTTAAAGTGATGCAGCGTTCACAGTAATGACTTAAAGAAAACACCATTACTGCTGATTATCAACACCTAATGGCTCTAGTCACAAGTGTGTGTGACAGATACGCGCACACACACACACACACACACAGGCATGCCTATACAACTGGAAATGTTCTACAGTGACAAGTGGGGGTGGGATCAGTGAGGGAGAGAGAGAGAGAGAGAGAAGAGGATTACAGAGAGAGAAGGGAGGAGGGAATAGATGGGATGGAAGGGAGATAGAAGAGAGAAAATGAGATAAATACATGAGCAATATACAGTAAATATGAAAAATATGAAGATAGAAAGGAAAAGGGGGACAGAGAGAGAGAGAGGGGAAGAAGAGAAGAAGACAGCAAAGACTATCAGAGAGAAAATAGAGAAGAGAGACAAAAGAGAGGAAAACAGATGGAGAGAGCGGGAAGAGAAGGAGAGAATAAGAGAAAAGGAGAGGGAGAGAGAGAAGGTGTGAGAATAGAGAGAGAGAGAGAGAGCAAAACAGAGAGAGAGAGAGAGAGAGAGAGAGGGAGAGAGGAAAACAGAGAGAGAGAGTTCCGGCAAAAGCAGAGCTTTAGGTGAAAGTGCTGAGTTGGAGAAACTATTCTTCTATTCACACTCACATGCAGAGGTCAAACACACACACACACACCTACATACACACATCTACACACATACATACACACAAATACACACTTTCCATTCAGAGTTTTAATGAAAGAATTTGGAGTGGTGATAAGTTACAGCAGGTGTGTGTGTGTCCATGTATTTATCGCATAGTGGGGACCTTTTTGTCTGCTAAAATCACTTTTATCTGTTTTTTGAGAGGTCCCCATGAGGAGAAATGACTTTATAGAAAATGTGCTTGTTTTATTTGAGAAACTAAAAGAGGTAAAAGATGTGCTTTTGGTTACTGAGGTTAAGGTTAGGGTTAGGATTAGGTGTAGCTGTAAAATTTATGGAAAGACCTCACAAAGATAGTAATACAAGACTGTGTGTGTGTTCTTGTACTTGCTACTTAGTGAGAACCAAAATGAGTTTTTAAGCAGCAGAGTGAGGACATTTTTGGGAAGTGAGGATTTTTTAGTGGTCTTCACTTCCTTAAACTGCTTTTACAAAAAAAATACAAGTTTATTTGCAAAACTAAAAGTGTAGAAAGATTAGCTTTTGGTTGCTGAGGTTATGTTTAGGGTTATGTTTAGGGTTAGGTGTAGTATTATTTACATACAGTAACACAGAAGTCAATGGAGGTCCTCACTACTATATAAGTACAAGGGTGTGTGTGTGTGTGTGTGTGTGTTAGATGAGGTTTAATATCTCATATGTTAGGGGGGTGGGGTGATAATTGGTACTATAGGAAATTACTGAAGTGATCAGTGCCTGTTTCTGATCTCACACACACACACATGCACACTTTTATTAAGAGGAGGAGCGGACTGCATCCCAGCAGCTCCATTCAGAATTTTTTTACTTAACACACCACAAAGCCAACAGCAGTGTTACATTACACACACACACACACACACACACACTGCTAATCCTCAGGCTGGGTCTTATTGGTAATGAATGACAGGCTTCGTTATTACCATCATAATTACAACTAGCAGCAGAGAGAGACTCGAAGGTGGGTTTTCAGTGTGTGTGTGTGTGTGTGTGAGGGTTTAAGAGCTTGGCAGCCGTGTGACATTTCAGATGTAAATAATCTAATTGCATAAATTTCTAATTACACACACACACACACACACACACACACACACACACACACACACACATACACACACACTGGAGCGGGTGGTGAATTGTGCTGCTTCACGCCTGACACCATCTCAGCATAATTACACAACTCACTGGTTACAGTACAGCTGTGCTGGAGAGCAGAGGAGCCACTTCACACACACACACACACACACACACACACACTGAACTGGCCACACCACAGACCTACACACACTTAACACACCACACACATATCAGGGTTTGGAGCCTTATTAACACGCTGTGCTCATAGGTAAGAGGGGAGTGGTGTGTGAGGTGTAGTGGGTGTGTGTAGTGGGATGGATGAGTGTGTGTGGTGTGTTAAGTGTGTGTAGGTGTGTGTTGGATGTGGACGGTGGGCGTGGCCTGTGCTGTGAGGTGGGCGGAGCTACCCACCTGGCACTCGTTGAGTGTGTTATGTGTGTGTTTTGTGTGAGACATGTGGGCGTGGCCTCCCCTGTAAGGTGGGCGGAGCTACCCACCTGGTACTCGTTGGGCCAGAAGGTGCTGACGGCCAGCTCGACACGCCTCCAGGTCCGGCCCGTGTGGACGGTGGTGTTCCAGATGGGGTTAGCCATCGGGCCCTTGTTGACCTTCACCAGCACGTTGAGCGTTCCCGGGCTGGAGCGGTCAGCGCTGGTCAGCACGTAGTTGAAGTCGATGCAGTGCGTGTCGTTCTCCTTCATGACGGGCAGCTGCAGTCGCGCTCGCTCTCCCGGGTCGTGCTGCGACGAGTCCACCATCATGTAGGAACCTGGGACACGGAGAGATCATGACATTGGGAGGTTGATTAGGGTGAGAGAGAGACAGATATAAAGAACAGAACATGGGGAGAGAGAGAGAGAGAGAGACAGACAGACAGACAGACAGACAGACAGACAGACAGACAGACAGAAAGACAGACAGAGAGAAAGAGAGAGATAAGAATGGAGAAAGAAAGAGAAAGAAAAAAGGTGGATATGTATGTAGTGAGAAAGAGAGAGGCTGAAAGAAGGTACTGACAGAAGAACGTAAGAAAGAAAGAAAGAAAGAAAGAAAGAAAGAAAGATGAGAAATAGGTAGGTTGAGAAAGACAGACAGACGGAATGGTGAAAGAAAGAAGGAGAGGTTGAAAGAAAGAAAGAAAGAAAGGAAGAAGATGGATATGTAGGTTGATATGAGAGAGAGAGAGAATTAGAAAAAGATATAATGATTGAAAGAAAGAAAGAAAGAAAGAAAGATGAGAGACAGGTAGGCTGAAAGAGAGACAGACAGATGGAATGGTGAAAGAAAGAAGGAGAGGTTGAAAGACAGAAAGAAATAAAGAAAGAAAGAATGGAAAAAAGAAAGAGGTTGAAAGACAAAGAAAGAAAGAAAGAAGATGGATATGTAGGCAATGAGAGAGAGAGAGAGAGAGAGAGAGAGGTTGAAAGAAAGATATAAAAAAGAAAGAAAAGTGAGAGACTAGTAGATCCAGAAAAACAGAGATGGAATGGTGAAAGAAAAAAAGAAAGAAAGAAAGAAAGAAGAAAAGAAAGAAAGAAAGAATAAAGAAGATGGACATGTAGCCAATGAGAGAGAGACTGAAAGAATGAAAGACAGAGAAAGTCGCACTGAAGGACAGATATGTAGATGGATGGAGATATAGAAAGAAAGACACTGAGTCAGACAGAAAGAACAGACACAAAGACATGAAGAACAAGAAACAGAAAGAGAGGGGAGCGAGGGATGAAAACTGATAACTTGTTAATTTGCTCATTAACTCACTTTTTATTGTTCGCTGTTAAAGTGGTCAATATGTAAATATCATCGCATCACTGCAGCTACACCTTTAAAAGTGCTGGAAATATAATCATCCCTCTGCTGAAAATTTGATCCCGAATGCAACAAGAAAATAATTTTAAAAAATAGCTTCTGGGCGAAAGTAGGAAAGAGCTTCCCTCGTTTATTTATGACTGCCCCTCTCTAGTCCGTAGCCAAGTCCAGCTTCCGCAGCTTTTTATTGTGCAGTTGAATCGCTTTATTGTTGAATTCATCAGATTTGCCGGAGCGCGCTACAAACGACGGGGACCCGGTGCCAACTGCAGCGCTGCCTTCCCCAAAAACACAGCCCCGTTCCAAATCGGAGAACGCTGGACTCATCCTCCCATATCGCACAGAAAACAATCCGCATTTTATAGACGCTTGCATTGACAGGGAAAAACAGACGGAAGTGCGTCCCGGAGGACGGAGGCGGTTTAAATCGATTCGGATGTCACGGAGGAAAAAAGCCAATTTCCGATTTTTCGCGGAATGAAGCTGGAAGCTGGAATTGGCATTCTTTAACCAAAAATCGCATATGAGCCTTTTCCTGAAAAATCTGACATTCGGAACGTCATCAGATCGCCAGTGTTGGGAAGTAGCTAATTAGAGATAGCTAAAATACTGACTTAGCCACTTCTCTAACAGTATCTAACCGTCCCTCCAAGATTCCACAGGCCTTTTTTGATGCCTGATTTTAGGCCGCAACATGATTGATTTCGCAATAAAGTTGTGGAAATAAGTTGCAATGTTCCCCTTTATAATTATTCACTAACAATGAATAAAAATGAAGGGAACGAAACCACTATGCGCCCTGCGGAGTGTTGGTGCTCGCCCAGGGCTGCGTTTCCCAAAACCCTAGTTAATAAAAAGTGATGTCCTTTTACTGTCAGTACAGTCCTCATACATAAACTACTCAACACTTTGTTTTAAACGTGTATGATCTAGCCAAAAAAACAGCTTCGTGACGAGGTAAAAAAGGCAAGTCACCAACGTCGCGAGACAAACCAGCTGCAACACAAACACAAAGCCGGCAGTGTTACGCCCCCGATATGTTGTAAAAGTGATGAAAACCAGAACAAGCAAGTTTACGCCCTGCAAATCGACTCCAGACCATCTGCCCAAACCACAAACTCTGACAAACTCTTTCTAAATGAGACGCAGACCGACACGCCCAAATCCGGGAGTCATCAAAAATTAAAAGCAGGAATCCAAAAACGGGAATCCAAAAACGGTAACTTTGACCCGAACTCTGTAAAAGTGTCAGTAAAAGTTATTATAATAATAAAAATGATTATATTATATACAAACACTTTTTAAAATGTGAAAGTCATCGAGTGGCACTAAAAATCTTTGTAAATTGTAATTGTAAAAAATATAATTGTTTGGTAAAATTAAATTAGCGTTAAAGGTGTTACATTTTTAACTTGAAAACATTGTACTATATGAAATGAAAATGAAACTTTTGTCTTTTCTGTTAACATATTTTTTCTTAAATATTAACTACAAAATAATCAATACTAACTATTAATTAGAAATATATTAACTTATGAATATTTATTTTGCCAGAAAAACCTAGAAACCTTGTTGAGTCGAGAGCATAGCTAATATTATTAAATTATTGGAAGATATACCAAACTAAAAATGATTATTTATGATGTTAAAAATAAAAATTAGCACCACATTTTCAGCGCCTCACAAGCTCCAAATCCGGCGGTCAGCTATGTGTAGCTGGTTTCCACAGCAGCTAGGAATCTTTGGCGAGTGGAGAGAAGCGTAACCAATAGAAAAAGCCTCACATCCCACTTTGATCCGCCCACATCCGCCTACCCACACGTCCCATTGGCTCAAACACATCCGAGTTGCTTTTTTGTTTTGGCAGCGACTCGGACGCGGTCATTTCTGCTGTTTGAAGTAAAGCGACGCTACTTTAAAGAGGCCCGAGGACCCACACTTGCCCCAAAATCACAACATGAAGAGACGTTCAATACGAGGAAAAGCCAAATCCGAACATTAGAACAATCGGCTCAAATAAACCTCCTCTGTGTTGGTTTCGGGTTGAATATAAAACAAACCTCGTGTGGAAAAAAGGGATTCAAACGGAACTGCGGGACGAGGGAAACATTTTCCCGTTTGTATTTTTTCTTCCTTCAGATGTCGCGAGCATCTGATCGAAAGCGTCACGACGGATCAAAACCATTCGCCGTCACGCCAGACACGGCAATATGGCTGACAGGAAACATCACGAGATGGCTGTCAAACACTCGTCCACGCCTGTCTCTCTCTCTCTTTTTTTCCTCTCATTCCCCCCCACCGTCCCCCCAATTTCCCGGCAGTCCGCTTCATTTTTCTTTTTATTCCGGGACATGAAACCACTTTTCATGCCGTTCCGGGTCAGGAGAACGCTGCTGAAATAGGGCCGCTAATGAACGCCGCCGTTGTCTTTTTCCTTTTTTCCAGAGTGTTCTTTGTCCTCGCTTGGCGCCATTAAAGAGTTTTTGATTCAAAGCCATGCATTAACTAAGAGGCTGACCCACAATGCAGTGCGGGAGAACGACGACAAGGTGGACAACGAGAGTTCTCACAGACTAACACACATGTAAAGCTAGATAATACACACTAGCAGCTATTCAGGCTAGCTAACACACTATTCTCCACAAATTTCTACAACCAGAACTTCTTTACTTTTTTGACAAAAAGTGCTTCTGCAATCAGAACGTCTTTGCTTATTGTAGCCAAACAGAGTTACACGATCAGAAGCTCAGGCTTTTTGCACCACAAATGTTTCCACAATCAGAACATATTTTTTTTCGTTTGGCCCAGAACCAGAACCTTTTTGTTTATTGGAATGATAAAGGGTTCTACAATCAGAACTTCAATCTTGTTGGACCACAAACTATTCTTCTCTTGGGCCAGAAATGTTTCGAGAAACAGAAGCTCATTGCTTTTTGGAACCACAACGGGTTTCACAATCAGAACCTCTTTTCTTTTTGGGACCACAAAGGGTACTATAAGCAGAACCACTGCTTTTTGAAGGCAACTGGACTTCTTTAAGGTTGTTGAAGACATTTTAGCTCTCATCCAAAAAGCTTTTTTAAAATAAAGTACTCAACATCACTGAGTCATCACTGGATGACTGAGTACCTTTATAGTTCTAGAACCAACATGAGCAGCTAGCGGTTTGACAACGGGAATCAGGGACTTGATTTTCCGAATTTTCCAGTACACTGTTTTTTATGGAAGTTTTTTGTATGAAAGCGCTTCTGCGGTTCTTTAAAAGCCTCATCACATCATCATCATTTCCTCATGTAGGGAATCAATGAGGCAGCGACAGTAAACAGTACACACACTTCACAAAAACCTTCTGCGGCTTCACCAACTACACACAGCGAAAGACGAGACCACACGGACCGTCCTGCACACGAAAAAGCCTTGGGCTAAAATCCCATCCCATATTACCATCAGCTCACTCAACCACACAAACCACATCTTCTCCAGCAGGAATTCGGAGCCGAAAAATGGGGCCCTAAAGTGCCGCTACGGGAGCAGTTCTGATTTTATGACTCCTGCCTAGTTGAGCCACAAATGTATCCACAATCAGATACTTCTAGCTTTTCTGGCCCACAAAATGTTCTACAATCAAGTCCTCGAAATTGAACCACCAAGTTTCTGCACCAAAAAATGTTCTACAATCAGACTTTTGTGTTTCACAAATGTTTCTAGAATTGGAACCTCTTTAATTTTCATTTCTAAAACCATACATTCTTTGTTAAAAGTGTTCTACATACAAGAAGCCTCGAGTTAAAACCCTGTCCCACATTAACATCAGCTCTCTCGACCACACAAACCACATCTTCTCCGGCAGGAATTCGGAGGCGAGAAAAGGGGGCCCGAAGTGCTGCTACGGGAGCAGTTCTGACTTAAGAGTGAGGAAGAAGCCCAAAGAGGGAGTGTCCAAGAAGCTGACAAATCAGAATTCATGAACAGCAACGTGGGATCGGATTCTAAAAATATTTGTGGACCAAAACGCAAAGAAGATCTGATCTTAGAAACATTTTTAAAAATTCTGATTCTAGAACCATGCGTAGTCTGGAAAAACTAAGAGGATCTGTTTGTGGATCTGTTTGTGGTCCAAGAAGGCAGAAGTTCTGATTCCATTAATCTTAAAGCTTCAAAAAATCAAAGAGGTTCTAGAAACTGTTGCCGCCCAAAGAAAACAGGATCTGATTCTAGAACCCTCTAAGCTCCACAAAAAGAAACAGGTTCTGGTTCTAGAACCATCTGTGGTCCAGAAAGTCTAAAAGGATATGATTGTTGATCTCTTTGTGGTCCAACAAGGATCCTTAATGCTTCAAAAAAGGAAAACAGGTTTTTATTCCACAAACCTGTGGTCCAAACAAATCTGATTCTAGAAACGTTGAAGCTCCACAGAAGCATAGAGGTTCTGGT
Organism: Distichodus sexfasciatus; assembly: GCA_032718565.1. Lineage (NCBI taxonomy): Eukaryota > Metazoa > Chordata > Actinopteri > Characiformes > Distichodontidae > Distichodus > Distichodus sexfasciatus. The sequence goes on from JAVGVS010001363.1 coordinate 12,130, forward strand.
TCTCAACCCATCTGTGGTGCAGGGAGAGTAAAAAGATCTGATCACGGATCCCTTTTGCAGTCTAGAAACATCGGTGATCCCAAAAAGCAGTGGTTCTGATCTAGAAACTTTTGCTGCAAAGAAAAGATGATCTTCTCGTGGAACCCCATGTGGTCCAACGAGGTCAAGGTTCTGAATGTAGAACGCTCAGTAGTCCCAAACATTTTAGGCCAAACTAGAGAAAGAGGTTCTGAATATAGAACCCGTTACAGACCCCCAAAAAGCCCAAACTTCTGAGTTATAATACACTTCACACACTAAGAGGTTCCAGTTCCGACGTTGCAGATTGCTGGAACCCGGGGCCCATTGACCCGCGCCGCTGTTCCGCATGATTAATGACCCAAACTGGGGCTAATTGCTTACCCTACCTGGAGCGATAAGCGCTAATTTAGCGGAGCGACAGAACAAACGACCAGGCGGAGGAGAGGTTGCCACGGCGATTTCTTCCGCACGCTCACCTCTCTCCACTCCGTTTTTGTGCTTTAAGTGCTTAGCGCTGTCACGTTTGACAAGGGTTCCGGCAGAAGCGTGTCCTCGACGGGGCAGAGAACAGAGCTCTCCAAATTACAAGAAGAGGCCCTTTACTCGTCCAAAGGCGGAGGTTTAAAAGAGAGAAGATGAAGGAGCGCTCGCATTACCTCCGCAACGCGTGCATTAGCATGATAAGCTACGCGCATTGGCTTTTAGATCCGTTTCACGCCGCTAATTCTCCAGCTAGACGCATAAGTGTGTGAGTGAGTTTACACGCTGAAAAAGGCAAAGAGGTTCTGATTGTAGTACACTGTAGTCCAGAAAAGCAAATTCTAGAAACATTTGGGGGCCAAAAAAGCTAAAACATACGTCATCTAATTGTAGCACACTTTGTAGTCCACAAACGGCAGATGTCCTGATTGTAGAACCTTTCTGCGGTCCAGTTTGTGGCATCAAAAAGCAAAAGCACAAAGAATCTGGTTGTAGAACATTGAAGGATGAGGAGGAGGAAGAAGAGGATGTTGTGTGTGTGTGTGTGTGTGTCCCACCTTGAGGCAGTTCGGGGGACAGGTAGGGCACCTCCTGAGCGCTGACGTGAGTCCAGTCGAAGTCGTCATAAGGGTCCTGCTGGTAGTCGCATTGAGCAGGGCCGTCATCAAATGTACAGCCACCTGAACACACACACACAGCAGTTAGTACAGTAACACACACTCCTGAACTTTAACACACACATCGAAAGATATTACAAACACCACACACACACAGATGCATTTTCCTACAGGAAAACACAATCTCCAGCTGTTTATTGTGCTGCAACAGCAAATCTCTCTCTCTCTCTCTTCCTCCTCCTCCTCCTCCTCCTCCTCCTCTCTGCACTGGCAGCTCTTTGCGTTTCCCCGTCCGTCTAAAAGCTGACCGATCCCCTTTTTTCTGCATTATCACCATTTTTCCAGTACGCAGGAGCTTTAAATAAACTCATTAAGCACAGCGCGGCTAATCTCCCCTACCGCGCCAGCGCCTTCATGCTAAACGTCTCCATTAGCGTTCATTCACTCTTAGCCACATTAGCGCACGTAGAGGAGCTTTACAAGACGGCTGTAATGTAGGAGAGGAAGAGGAGGAGGAAGAATAAGAGGGATAAAATGAGGAGCAAGAAGAGGGGGGTTGAGGGGGAAGAAGAGGAAGGAGAGGAGGAAGAGAAGGAGGAAGAAAAAGAGGAGGAGGAGGAAGAGGAGTGTGAGTGTTGTGTGTTGTTTAATTGGCCAGGCGTTGAGGCTGAACGCACCACACCAAGCCGGAGTCCGGGAAAGTGACGTGCGGCGCATCATTTCACCAGCGCTCCAGCCTGGCACTATTCTGGGCCCAGACCACACACACACACACAAACCCCTACATATACAGGCCTACACACACACACACACATCCCTACATACACACACCCCCACACGCGCACACACACATCCACCACCCCCTCAACAACGAGACGGAGAGAGAGAGAGAGAGAGACGCTCCTGACACGGTATACACTGCTGACAAGTGAGGAAGAGAACGAGAGAAGAGAAACTGAGAGAGAACTAGACAGAGATGTACGTGAAAAAGAAGAAGTGAAAATAAGAGAAAGAATCAAATGAAAGAAAGAAGAAAAGAAAGAACAATTCTGTAATTTCCTCACTGATATAGATAGAGAGATAGATGCTGGATGAATGGAAGAAAAGAAAGAAAGTACGAAAGAATAGAAAGACCGAAGGTAGATGGATGGATGGATGGAAGCAGGCAGGTGAAGGGGAAAGACTGGGACAGATAACAGAGAGGGAGAGATGGAGAGAGAGAAAGAGATAATGCTGTCATTCCCTCTCTCTCTCTCTCTCTCTCTCTCTCTCTCTCCCTTGCTCCCTCCATCATCTATCACTAGCACAAAAACACTAACTCCTCATCCTCAGCGCTGTCTGGAATGTGTCAGCAGCGGTGAGAGGTGAAGGGAGAGAGAGAGAGAGAGACGTATTGCAGCAACGCTTCACATTTTAATGATGTCGTGAAAATGTAAAATCTATGCGTTTTTCCTTAAAAATTATTTTTCTCTGTACGTTTTTGCCAGACAGGAGCTGCAGTGAGTAGAAAACTCAAAATAAAGACTTTTTAACCCAAAAATATGTGTTAAACCAGCAAATCCCGCTGTCCCTCCTCCTCCTCCTCCTCCTCCCCAAAAACACGAGCTGGACTCTCCCACTTGTTATCGCCCCGGAAAAGGTCGAAGCGCCAACGCTGAACATCCCCTGACCTTTCGGAGCGCCGCTGTTACGGCAGAACCGCAAAAATGTTGCATTTTAATACAGACAAAAGCAGGTGTTAATTAGACGTCTGTGGGCCAAACGCTCACAACGGCTGATGTTTTTGGAGGTCAGGATGAGTCGAGTCCCCACTGCAGTCAACATCAACTTGTTAAAGTTTTACTCCAGATGAACTACTGCAGCTCCTGTGCTTTTAAAAATGATCAAATATTCAAGAATACCTTTTCTTTGTGATGCTGATGCATTGTTGGAATATTGTTAGAAAGTGTTCATTAGAACCCAACGATTCTGCAACAACTTCCAGTAAAGAAGTGAAACGTTTAAAACGATACGAAACTATAACATTTCCAGCATGGAAAACAAGGTCTCGGCAAAACATCCAGTTCCACAGTGTGAAGAATATTTTTAACAGATTGTTTGATCACCATCATCACCATCATCATCATCATTACCACCACCACCATCACCATCACCATCACCAACATTATCACCATCATCACCATCATTATCACAATCATTAACACCACCATCATCATCATCATCACCATCATCATCATCCCCATCACCACCATCATCATCACCACCACCATCACCATCACCAACATTATCACCATCATCACCATCATTATCACAATCATTAACACCATCACCACCACCACCACCATCATCGTCATCATCATCATCACCATCACCACCATCATCATCATCACCAGCATCATCATCATCATCAACAACATCACCATAATCATCATCATCATCATCATCAACAACATCACCATCATCATCACCATCATCATCATCATCATCATCACCACCACCATCATCATCATCATCATCATCATCACGACCACCATCATCATCATCATCATCATCAACAACATCACCATAATCATAATCATCATCATCATCATCATATCATCATCATCACCATCATCATCATCATCATCACTCCATTCACTCTCTCCAGGAGAGAAAAAGAGAAAATAAATAAATAAATATAAATATTGCGGTAGTTTGGCGTTGAGCTCGATTGGGCTGACATTTCAACAGCGTAAAACACATCACGAGCCGAGACGTCTGCAGGCCGAGCTCTCAAACCACCACCAAGCGACAGCGAGAGACAGAGAGGGAGAGCGAGAAAGAATATTACCACAAAATTCACGATTAATAACTTGTGTCAACTTAGCAGCGTTTAATCTTCAATTTAAAGGTGTTGACTCGACTCGGCTGGCTTTTGTGTTTGCCGCCCGACATCAAATGAATGCAAATGCACGAGATGCCTTCCAGCGGAGAGAGGGAGCGAGGGATGGAGGGAGCGAGGGATGGGGGAGAGAGAGATTTCTCTCATAACAATCCCTCTCTCTCTCTCTCTCTCTATCCTGTCAGAGTGTGAGTGGATTCTCTGTATGTTAAACAGGAGAGCAGCTGCGAAAATTCGGCTCTCATCCGGCTTCGGCCTCAAAAGAAGCGTTTCAAACGGTCAACACACACACACACACAGTGAGACAAAAGCAAGCGAGCTGACAGCAACCTCACACACACATAAAACACACACAGTGCTGATGAGTTGCAAAGCCAAACATGGTCGGCTCGACGTTAATCCCGTCCTTCAGATTTTCGGTTTCGGGTGTTGGTGCGAACGCGTTGAACACGCCACTCGTTAGTTGTGGTGTTGTGTTCGTGGTGTGCGCTGTTCGATGCTCCCTGTAACATTTTGCAGATGCATTTCCACAGGAAAACTAGAGATGTACGATATGGGAATGATCAATTTCCGATAAATAGGGAAGGCAGAATGGAGCCAAGACTTTTGGCTCGCAGAAGTTCCACCGCATGTCATTTGGCCTTAGCAGTTACTTTTAATTTTAAAGCTACAGATTTGATAAAAGTAGTTACTTTTAAAGCTACAGCAGTTTGTTACTGTTAAAACTACATACTATTTTTAAATTAAATACTTTAAAAGCTACAGTTTTGTTAAGAGTAGTTACTTTAAAAGTTCTAGCATTTAGATACCTTTAAAGCTACACCAGTTAGTTAACATTAAATCTGACATTTTATAAGTAGTTAGTTACTTTTACAGGTACCTATTTGTTAAATGCAGTTACTTTTAGAGATACATCTGAGAATTAACTACATTTAAAGCTACAGCAATTTTATAAGTAGCAAGCTCCCTTTAAATCTGTCAGTTTAGAAGTGTTAACTTTTCAACTACAGTAGTTTTAAAGTAGTTAGTTTTTTTAATCCCCTTTACATCTACAGCATTGTTAAAATAGTTACTTTTTTAAAGGTACAGCAGTTAGGCAATTTTAATGGTACAGTATTTTAAAAGTAGCTTTTGTGCTGATAAGGTGCTGATAAAAGAACGAAAGTTAGTAGCTGAGCTACTTGTGGACACCTTGTAAATCCTGTTTGATGGTCAGGACACAGTGTTGAGAAGAGAATTCAGCAGGTTTTAATAAAAAACTAACAGCTCCGGCTCCAGATGGGCCTCTAATTACTAACGCATCCACTCTCGCTGCAAGGACACCGGCCCGCTCATTTGCATACTAATCTGCATTCGCGAATATTCGAGCCCCGCTAATGAAATAATGGCTCACTCTTCATTTGCATAATAAAATAATTATTGTGTGTGATAAAGCTCAAGGGTGAAGCGTGTTCACATCCCACAGATAAACGACATGTTAACGACTCTATTGGCCGACCGGCTTCGTGCACACACACACACATACACACACACACACACACACACACACTTACACAGACAGGAAGTACTATTTTTAAAGAGAAGGTTCACATAAAGAGAAAAAAAATCAAATAACAACAAGTGCAATGATTTAAAAAATTAGCAACAATTAAAGCAATTATTCTGTTTCGTAGTTTATGGGAAAATAGAGAACAAAAGTCAGAGATATTACTATTTTTAATATCATTACACAGCCGTGTAGGATGCCAGAATAACCGGAAAAATCCAATCCGAGCGTTATGAACAGGGGTGGAACAATTTTCCCAATGCCGATGCCGATATCGATTATACTATGTATTACATTAATTATTAGAGATGAGAAGATACATGAGATTAAGTTGGCAAGAATGAGGTGAGATTTTAAGACTAAAGAAAACTTTAATGATAAAACATATGACTGGAATATGTGCTTTTCAAAGGGGTGAGAGGCAAGAAAAAAAGATAGAAAAATGAGAGAGAAAGGAAAAAAGGAGAGAGAAAGAGAAAAATAAAAACAAAGAAAAAAGAGAACGATAGAATGAGGAAGGAGAAAAAAAGGGAAAGAACGAAAGAAAGAAAAAGTCAACTGCAAAAAAGTACATTAAGAAACATGTGACTGGAAAAAACTGACTGGAAAGACAGAAAAATAAAAAATCAAGAGCAAAAAAGTGGATTTAGAAACTCAAGTGACTGGAAAAAAAGAAAAGAAAGAAGAAATGAAGAAAAGGACAGAGGGGAAAAAAGGAAAGAGAAAGAGAACATAAGAAAGGGAGACACTGCTCTGTTAATAGACTGGTTCAAAAGTCAAAGTCAAAGTTAATTGTCATTAACTTTATTAAGATGACTTTATTGTCATCTCTGCTATATACTGTACAGACACGTAGAGAGACGAGACGACGTGGCTCCAGTTTACAGTAGGAAAAAAGAAACAAAGAGCAATTAAGGCACATGGAATAAACAATAATAAATAAAGTACAAAATATACATTTTAAACTAGACATGGAATATTAAATATAACTTTAAACTAGAACTAGAGTTAGAAATAGTGGTGGATAGAGAGACAGTTTGGATGCAGTATTACCTACAATGTGGAAACTGACTTTTACACTTTTACACTGGATGTGCAGGAGGTTAGAAATTGTTATAGTATGAAAAATCCAGTCCATTTATACATTCAGTGTTTAATATTTGTGCAAGTAGTGGCAGCAGTGCAAAAACATTTATTGCAGTGTTGTGTCAACAGTCATTTGAGGAGGAAATAGGTTATAGAAATGAAAGAAAGTAATGAAGAGTGGTGTGTGTGTGTGTGTGCGCAGTGTATTTAGTGCATGAAGTGACTGGATTCTCTCCTGTATGATTCCTCCTGCATCTGTCCACACCATTACTCATGGATTAAAGCAAAAAAAATCATCTGACTGAATTGTTGTTTTTTTTATTTTAAACAAATGCTCCGTATCGCGGGGCCATTTTTAACGGAGCATAAGCTCTCGCAGCACTTGCGACACCGGAGCCCCTGTCCTGAAGCTTGAGCTTCGGAGTTTTGGCTTCTTTATCTATTTAAGCAATGGCTTTTCTCCACTGTTTTCCGACCTTTTATTTAGCTGCTGTTAGCGAATGAGACACTTCATGACGCACCACTGACTTCCAATCATAAATACGCTCTGTTCCGATCTTTTTTGAAAATGTAAAATATACTACTACTAGCCTATTATTATTATCATTATTATTATTATTATGATTACTGGATACGCCAGGTAACAAGAAGCCCGTGCCATTCACCCGTTTGCAGATCTCGTCTTTGTTTAGGGACATTAAAAGCCTTTGAGTCTGATGTGGCACTGAATGCTGGGGAATTATTTTCTCCTTACTATGAAGTTTGGCATCTTAAATCAGCGTCGGGAAATAGCTTGCAGCCTGTAGGCTACTCCGCAGCAGTCAATGTTTAAGTGAACAGCCGAAACCATCAATCTCATTATTAGCCTTTAGTGCACTCAGTTGACGGAAATCCGTCATAGCGATGGAAAACTTTTATCCATGCATTGCTGTGCATCAGCTTCTAACTTGTAATTGAAGTGTAAATCATCTCATTCCATCATCAGATTGTACATTATCACATCAACATCTGGATTAAAACATGTTGGAGGCGTAATCTCTGCAGCATCAACAGATTTAGGAACATTAACAGATACAATTAGACTAGGATACTGCTGAACACATCACACCCAACATCTCCACATAACACACAACTCGTCTTCTTGTTGCTGCTTCTGCTGTCGTACTGGAAACGTGTGTGCTGCTGTTCACTAGATCAACTTCAACCATGTTACACACCTGACTGGAGACCAGACCAGCCAATCAGCTTCCTCCAAGCCTGAGATTGGCTGCTGTTTTGCTACATTTATAACACAGTAGCAAGTGGAGCGAGCGTGAAGCTGGAGTTGAACGTGTACAGACGCAAGGTTTTGCTGCTGATAGTTCCACTGCACAATCAGAATTTTGGCAGAAAACAATATTTCACAAGAGCTTTTCACCTCAATGAGAAATATCACGTTTCAATATCATCACACTCTTATTAATTACTAATATTTGTCCCTCATTCACAACCTGCCTTAAGAAGAATATTTTTTTTCACCAGTTTTCACCAAGATCCAGAGATTTAGGTGAAAATTAATCGAAAATGAATTAAACACGACATTCAGAACCTCTAATCAATGTAATCTTTCCTATGATGATTATTTAAATGATTAAAACATTCTGTTAACACTTAAAGTTAAAAGTGAAGAGCGTTTACTCGACCTTCCCCGAAGTCCTTTGAGCGTTCCAAAATTGCGGTGTGTGTGCGTGTGTGTGTGATTGTGTGTGAGACGGCCAGCGTTTAAATGCACAGGTGTGACCAGAACGACGCGTCTCGGACAATTTCACTCCCAAACGCAGGGAAATGGACTAGAAAGAACGCAAGGTGACATTGGTCTAGACGTGAAAAACGTGAAAATAATGCTGCTTGTGGTGTCTCTCACACACACACACATAAACAACCTGAAAACACACTCGCCGACGCCGTGTAAAACAGACTTATGATAAAAGTCCGACTCATGCCATTTCCTTCAGCTTTCACTCAATTTTAATAGAACCTGACCAATATTATTACGACCAAAACCGATTTCAATAAACATGAGATTAAACAATTCAATAATTAAAATTCAAGGTTCAAGATTCTTTATTTGTCAAATACAAAATTCTACAAGTAAAATGTAGTAAAATGTAGCCTGAACCATCCTACGACTGTGCAAATCAAATTATTAGAATTTATCCATTTTAAAATGTAGAACATTTTAGAACATTTTAAAATCCTATATCCAAATTTTAACATTTTAAAATAAGTTATGATTAAAGTCCAACTCATATCAGAAATTTATTTCAGCTTTTACTCGTTTTTAGTACATCCTGATCAGTATAATTATGCTGATTATACAGATTATGATAAACGAATGACTTAAAAAGTCAATAATTATACAAATCAGCCAATATTTTTAAATCCCAAATCCAAATTTTTAATAATTTCTATCATTTGTAGTAGAATTGGATCAATATTATCATGACCAACACTGATTTGGATAAACAAAGGATTTAAAAAGTCCAATTATAAAAAATCTGCCAATATTTTTAAATCCTTAAAATTGATATGGATGAGATACACTCATAACCTGGTGATGTGATCCAGCTCCACGTCATTTATTTATTTTTTGTCATTATGATATAATATTTTTTTGCATTTGCTCACATTGGCCGGTAATATCGACGCTCTGAATCGGTCAGCCACATTAACCTCTTTATATTTATTGTTTAAAGAACAACTCCAAACATTACAGAACAAACACATCATTGTTTATTAGGCTTAAAACACACACACACACACACATTCCAAGGGAAGACGAAGCGCCATGACGATACACCATGATGTATGCCGTCGCAATGCGGGTGGGAACATTAATTTGTCGGTGGAAAAGAGATAAATGTGGAGGTGCAGGTGTAAAATAAAGGAAGGTATAAATCATATCCATCACGGTTTTATTTGTCAACTCCACAAACTCAGGACCCACGTTATTAAGCTAATGAGGTCGCTGTCAAACAGGATTCAACCCCGTCAGCAGCAGCAGCAGCAGAGAGGATGCACGCCTTTAATAAAACACACACACTCACACACACACACTGATTGATCACAGTTAAGAATCTTGCCACATTGAATCAGTCCACATACTGCACTCAGACAATCCAAACCTATTTTTAAAAATGACACCTAGTTTAAAACTAATACTATTTTTAAATGATTTAATAATAAAAAATGAATTCAAACTATTTTAAACTTATTTTAAAAAATGTAACTTATTTTGAACCTATCATAAAACTTTTTTTAATTACATGGAGTTAGTTGGTGTGAGGGTAGAGGACGCAGAAGATAGAACTAAATGGAGACAGATGATTCGCTGTGGCAACCCCTGAAGGGAAAAGCCAAAAGAGAAAGAAGAAGAAGAAGATAAACCTTTTTTTAATTAACCTAGTACATTCATAAATAATGCCTATTTTAAGCTTGTTTATTAGAAATATACCTATTTAAACCTTAATTTTTTAAAGAATAAAGGCTATTTTAAAATATGCCTAATTTATTTCATTTCTAATACTTAATTGTAGTTTAATCTTTAATTAAAAATTAAATCTAATAATTTATTAATTACTCACAGATTCACAAATTAAAAAAAAAATGTGACAAATGCAGGAAGGTTTTTACTTCATAGAAATTGTATTTGTGCAGTGCTGCGGCTCTTTACAGTCAGCGCCACGTGTGTTTTAAGAGGTAAAAAAGAACCGACAGCCCGGAAGTTTCCGCAAAACATCGCCACGGAAGCTGCTTATTCCCAAAGTTTCACCACAAATCTACAACACAACAACAACACAACACATGCACCTGCTTTTTGCAGGGCAAAGCCCGAGACGGAGTGACAATAAAGGAGGTTCAACCCTTTGTGCAGAAACGAAGGTTTGGGCTTATAGGAGTGTGCACACACACACACACACACACACACACATTTGCTTTTACTGCTGGCAGAGCCAAGGTAAAAAAGAAAAGTAACACACCTTTAGAGCAGTCTGCCTACCAATTAAAGCTGAATGCAAAGCCTTCAAGGGCCTGTCAAAAGCCCCCCTCAGCCCACGTACACACACACACACACACACACCTTTATAATGCATTCCCTGTCAGCCTCACAAAAACCACACTTCCCCATTCCGCAGTATCAGGATGTTTCACTAACGGTGACATGACGGCCATTTGCATGCTAACGAAGTTCTTCTGCGCGCTGCAATCTTGACCAAACACACACAGGTATGTGAATGCATGCAAATACACACACACACACACATATATACACATCACATGCATGTCAATGAGGCCATGATTTTCCCCTGGTCTACACTGCATTTTGGGAATATTCCGGACTCACAACAATATTGCATCAGTACTGCTGAAAAGACAAGCAAATAATTACCCCAAAAACACCCTCCAATCCAATCAAAACGAACCTGAAAACACACTCACAGCCAATCAAAATCACTCCTAAAGCACCCACACATCCAACCAAAACCCACCCCAAATAAACTCCCAACCCAAGCAAAATCACTGTAAAAGCAGCCTCACAACCAAGCAAAAAA
>JAVGVS010001364.1:0-23352 GCA_032718565.1 Distichodus sexfasciatus
TTCTATCGTTCTATCGTTCTATCTATCTATCTATCTATCTATCTATCTATCTATCTATCTATCTATCGTTCTATCTATCTATCTATCTATCTATCTATCTATCTATCTATCTACATAAACATCTATCTATCTATCTATCGTTCTATCGTTCTATCGTTCTATTGTTCTATCTATCTAACTATATACCCATCTATCTATCTATCTATCTATCGTTCTATCTATCTATCTATCGTTCTATCGTTCTATCTATCGTTCTATCTATCTATCTATCTATCTATCTATCTATCTATCTATCTATCTACATAAACATCTATCTATCTATCTATCGTTCTATCGTTCTATCGTTCTATTGTTCTATCTATCTAACTATATACCCATCTATCTATCTATCAATCTATCTATCTATCTATCTATCTATCGTTCTATCGTTCCATCTGTCTATCTATCTATCTATCTATCTATCTATCGTTCTATCGTTCTATCGTTCTATCTATCGTTCTATCTATCGTTCTATCTATCTATCTATCTATCTATCTATCTATCTATCTATCTATCTATCTATCTATCTATCTATCTATCTATCCTAGCTCACACTTTTCTTAATTTTTGTAATTCTGTCATTCTGACAATTTTCTCTTCTTCTTCTTCTTCTTCTTCTTCATCTTGTGAACTAGTTCATTCATTCTTTCATTCTTTTCTCTTTTTTTGTTCTTTCTTTCCTAGCTAACTCTTTTACTTACTCTGTCTCCTACTCTATCATTCTCTCTTATTCTCTTCTTCAACTTCTTTTTCTTTTGTGTCAGGTTCTTTCTTTCCTCCCTAACTCATTGTTTCTCTTACTTTTTCTCTTATTCTATAATTGTCTTCTTCTTCTTCTTCTTCTTCTTCTTCTTCATCTTGTGATCAGGTTCCTTCTTTCTTCTTTTCTTTCAAAAATTAATTAATTAGTTCGTTCGTTTGTTCGTTCGTTCAGTCACTCATTCATTCCTACCTCATTCTTTCACTTACTCTTTCTCCTACTTTATCATTGTCTTGTTCTCTTCTTCTTCTTCTTCTTTTTGTGCCAGTTTGTCTTTCTTTTCCCTTCTCTCTGCCTTCTGTCACTCTGTCTGTCATTCTCTGACTTTCTTTCCCTCCCCTCCCTCTCTCCCTTCTCTTATTTTATCTGTTGCTTTTTTTTTCTTGTTTTTCTTCTTCTTCTTTCCAACAAAACTCTTTCATTCATTTTCTTTCTTTTTTGTGGTTTTGTCTCTTTCTCTTTGTCTGTGTCCTTCTTCTTCTCTTCCCTCTCTGTCTTTCTTTGCTGTCTCCCTCTCTTTCACGTTCTCATTCTGCCCTTCCATGTAATGAAGTTGTCTCTCTCATCCTCTCTTTCTCTCTCCAGTTCTTTTCATCTTCTTCTTGTTGTAAACAGGCAGAATGGTTTGCTCTTTCTTCCTTTCTTTCTTCCTGGTGATTGCGATGGGATTCCGTTGGCTCCAGCCCTGCGCTACCACCGCCGGGCCCCTGAGCAAGACCCTTAACCCTGAGTCGCTCCAGGGAGAATGTGCCTGTAATTAGGAAAGAGAAGTGACTCTGGATAAGAGAGTCTGATAAATGCTGCAAATGTAAATGATGTGGGCTAAAGTTGAGAAAACACCAAAATTAGCACAAAACTATGAAATAAGCCACTGCTGATGCTAATGAGCGCTGCCCTAGTTTCCATCAGGGTTTAATGCGTTGCAGTAGAGTTCAATTAATTCAGTAAATTAGCTCCATTAAGAGAAATATAAACTACTCATTTGCAGTTACAAAACTTTAAGAAATCACCACATCAAAAACAACAACTAGAAGGGGAGCAGTGCAGGATGGTACCTTGCTCATGAGTACCTCAGTGGTACCTTTAATGGTTCGGTACTTAAACCTGCGACCATCCGAACATGGGCTAACTTTTTAACTGTTGTGCTACCAACTGCCCCAAACAGTGGACAGCTGTCGGCACTTAAACCAGCGAGTTTCCGATCGGATCTGATGTAGAACTCGTTCTGCAGTCCATTCAAAAGTGAGAGTGTCCATCATGCGTCTGCCGTCGTCTTAACGCTCCGATATGTGCAGTTAACACAAACCCACACAACGTGTAAATAAGTCCCACTTTATACAGCAGAGTTCAGTCTGGCCTTGCGGAAAATGAATTAAAGTCAGAGCGCATCCACCTTCAACCTTTTCAACGCCGAGCGACCCTCCCGGACCCGCGCTGGATTGGAATTAATGGTTGCTTCTGAAAGCACATAATAGCCGAAGAAAAGCAGAGGCTGACCCCTAACACATGCTCTCTATACCACGGCTACACGGCGGGAGACGCACGTTTTACTGGGGTTTGGACAGTGTTTGAGATGCAACACGGAAGACATGGGAGATGGAACACTTTCAGTAAAGCTGAAATTAGCTTAAATAAAATTATTTTAAATCAAACATAAAGAAAGATTTTATTGCAAAAGATAAAAACATCTTTTCTGTTAGATTGATTTTCCAAATGGTTTACATGTTGGTAACAGACACCGTCTTCATCTTCTGCTTTTTATGAACAGCTAGTGTTGTTTCTCTTCTCTTCTTTTTTATTCTTTCTTTCGTGGTTCTTTCTCTTCTTCTTTAACGGCCTCCTTCTCGTTCTCATTCGCAATTCCTCTCTGCCCCTCTCTCTCTGCGCTAGAGCCTGTCTGCCGGCCTTCAGACACAAAATTTGTTGTGACTATGAAATACTGACGGACAAACTTATCTGGAGAAAAAAAATATATATATATGTGACTCTGCATGCTTGTCGCAACGGAGGTTTCCGAGAAAAACGAGCGTTTATGTTGCGTGGGGTAAAATGTTGGATTTTTTTTTGAAACAGTGGAAGGTCTATACTGTACTACTGTGAATAAATTTCGCTGAAAAACTTACCCTTTCCATCCTAAAAACGTGACTTTCTTGAGGTGAGGAATTCAATTCCAGCAGAATGTTAAAAGTTTGTGTTTTGACCGCTCTACTTCAATATTTACGCTAAATCCACTGGTTGACTAGCGTGAAGATATTTCTGCGGAATCCATCTTCGTCTCCCGAGTTCAGTTAACCTAACGCAGGTAGGCTATCCGTGTGGCTGTGAATTATGCAGCGTAGGCTACCGTAAACGCAAACGTAGCCGCGACCGCACCAAGCGTCTGTGAGTGCTACGGCGATAGTCAACTTCAAAGGCAGATTTCTCCGTTTCTCACTCGCCGTGACAGGAGAAACCCGACTCCTTTGAATGTTGATATCTCAGTCATATGTCGTCCCATTCATTCCATATAGGTATCGTTTTGAAGCTTGATTTATGCCCTTTCATGAAAACATAATACATTCATTTTGAAAATTTAAGAGAAGCGACTGGTTTTGCCGTGGAGGGTCACATATGGTTCCCGCACTGCGTGCTTGGACCCCTAAAAATGATTCATGTCTATAAGAGCGGCCAAAGTTTCCATTCTGGTTTAATGGTCTTTCAATAGTATTCAATGAATTCAGCCAGTTATGTATACTGTTAGTTTACTGTTCGTAAGTAATCTGAATATGTTTTCTTACTGCCTTTCTTTGTTGTTGCATCTACAATGTGGAACGCTGCTTCATTATTCCCACCGACCATTTCAACCGTCCAAAACAGACGTACCGAGGTTCTCCGAATTAGAATCACAATATGTATAGACAGGGTGACCCAGCATGTTGTAAAATGAATGTGTCTATCTTCACGAATGTGTTTGTATCAGAACAGCAGAGAACCTCTTGTGCTTTCTATTTTTTGGCCACACACACTCAGGTTATATTGTACTTTCGGACAACACAATGCATTTCTTTTGAGGGGAGAAAAAAGCCAATATCTTGCAAGTGACGCTATCAGGATCCCGACAGGAGACGGACGATAGGACTCTCTGATCCCTGTTTTGGAGGAGAACATGAACATGAGGGAAAAGGAAGAGAGAGGAGATGGAAGTGGAGTTAATACAGAGAGAAAATCAGGGGGTGTTGAAAAGGACAAAGTTGGCTTTCAGATCATTGAAATACAGAACAAGACTGTGTGTGTGCGAGTTGGCAGCGAAGGTATACGCGTTTCAATACAGGTCTGTCTATATATTAGAATATATAGATTCGAATCGCGATTCTTTCTCTGTCGATTCAAAATCGATTCATGCATTCCAAAAAATCGATTTATACAGTATATTCATCAACTAACGTAATGGCACTAGTTTACTCTTCCTCCGACACGGGTTCAGCTCAACAATCCTATAGATGACGCGATGTGGATCTCTGCCCCGATATACCCCCTTCACGTGAGCATGAAGGAAATGCAGTGAGTATGCGTACACTGAGTAAACTACAACTGATTCAGTGCGATGGCTTTTGTTGATCTGCCACAGTCAAATGGGAAAAGTAACTGAAAACCGGGGGCGGCACTTTGGCGCACTGGTTTGCGCTGTCGTCTCACAGCAAAAAGGTCCAGGGTTTGATCCCCGTAGGGTCGACCGTAGGGCCTTTCTGCGTGGAGATTGTGTGGGTCTGCCGCTGGGGGCTCCGGTTTCCTCCCACAGTGCGAAAGCATTGGCCCGGTAAAGTGTGAGTGAGAGCGTAATTGTGTGAGTGTGTGTGCCCTGTGGCGTGTTGGCGCCTGGCCAGGGTTGGGCCCGTAGTTCCCGGGATATGGGTTGGGATTAAGCGGTTCGGATAGTGACTGAATGAATGAATGAATGAATGAATGAATAAACTCAAAACTGAAATCTGGAAAATCATCTATGTATTGAATTGTGAATCCTTCATGAATCGTAAATAGATTTTGAATCGAATCATGAGGCCAAGAATCGGAAACAAATCAAATCTTGAGACTTGCTGAATCGTGCACCCCTGGTATGTACATACATATATATATATATATATTATAGTATAGAGAGAGAGAGAGTCTAGCGTGTTTGAAAGCTTGTTGTGATGTATTTGCCTTTGTGTGTTCACTATGTCCTTGAGTGTGTGTGTGTGTCTGTGTTTGTGTGTGTGTGTGTCTGTGTTTGTGGGTGTATGTGTGTGTGTCTGTGTTTGTGGGTGTGTGTGTGTGTGTGTGTGTGTGTCTGTGTTTGTGGGTGTATGTGTGTGTGTGTGCATGTACATACATGTTAAATATTTGTGTGAATATGTCCTATGGAATGTTTGTGTGTGTCTGTATATTTCGTTGTGCGTGTGTGTGTGTGTTACACATCTGCATCGCTCACACACACACACACACACACACACCAGTGCCGAACAGTATAGTGAGCAGATCTGTATTTACACACTCTCTCTCTTTTATCTGTTTTTTCGTGGAAAGAGTCACACTCCTCCCCAGAGTCGGACGGTCAGATGTGATCGCCGATAAAGATTTCCGCCCTGCTGCTGAAAGACGTGGAGACAGACACACACACACACATCGCCATCCCCTGCACCATCGCAATTTACTCTGACCTTCCTCTCTCTCTCTTTCCCAATGAAGAAAAATAACTCTGTCCCTTCCATGGGAATCGCCCTGCTTTCCTCCAGCTGAGGTTAGGCCAGAGTAATCAATAGCCGATGAAAAAGGGACGAGCTTTGTCGCGTCCCACAAGGACAACCTGGCGCCGTGGCGACCTTGAGGCTGAGACCGAGACGAGACGCTGAGTGTCGCAAATCACGACCACGGAACAGTCGCTTCAGAACAGCTTCTACTTGTAAGAGCGTCTGTTAGCAGGGCTGGGTATATTTACAGTTTTAATGTTTGTGTTGATGGCATTTAGCTGGAACTCTTATCTAAAGTCACTTCCATTTCCTGATTACAAAGAGCTCCTGGACCAGCTGGGGGTTAAGGGCCGTGCTCAAGGGGCCCAGTGATGGTTTCTTCTTTCGTCATGAGGCCTCTTGTTTGTGTTTTTGTAAACTGTTTGGAAGGCTCTTCTTCGTCTTGTGAAGAGTCGTGAAGGCTCTTCTTATTCTTGTTCTTGTGAACTGATTTGGTGGCTCTTCTTCTTGTGAACAGTCATGGAGCCTCTTCGTTTTGTAAACTTTTGAAGTGCCTCTTTGTCTTGTGAAGCGTCCTGAAGGCTCTTCTTCTTCTTGTGAGCAGTCATGACAGCTCTTATTCTTCCTCTTATAAACTGTTCGGGAGGTTCTTCTTCGTGTTGTGAACATTCATGAAGGCTCTTCTTGTTCATGTAAACTGTTGGAGTGGCTCTTCACCTTGTGAAGTGTCTTGAAGGCTCTTCTTATTCTTGTTCTTTTGAACTGTTTTGTGGCTCTTCTTTCTCTTGTAAACAGTGAAGAAGGCTCTTCTTGTTCTTGTAAACGGCTGGGGTCGTACTTCTTTGCCTTGCGAACAAGTGAACAGTCATGACTGCTCTTCTTGTTCTTCTGAACTGTTTTGGTGGCTCTTCTTGTGAACAGTCACGAAGGCTTTTCTTGTTCATGTAAACTGTTGGGATGGGTCTTCATCTTGTGAAGAGTTATGTAGGCTCTTATTCATGTAAACTGTTGGAGTGGGTCTTCGTCTTGTGAAGAGTTATGAAGGCTCTTCTTGTTCATGTACACTGTTGGGATCGCTCTTCTTTTTCTTGTGAACAGGTGAACAGTCATGAAGGCTCTTCTTGTTCTTGGTGGTTCGTCTTGTTCTACTTCGGAACAGTCATGGCGACCCTTCTTTTTCATGTAAAGTGTTGGGAGAGTTCTTTTTGTTCTTCATCTTCTTGTGAACAGTCATGACAGCTCTTGTTCATGTGAACTGTTGGGTTGGTTCTTCTCATTCTTCTTCTTCTTTGTCTTATGAACAGTCAGAACGTCTTGTAAACTTTTGTGGTGGTTCTTCTTCTTCTTGTGAACATTAGAACTTCTTTGTCATCTCCTTATGGCTCAGGGAACTACATTTACATTTACAGAGCGACTTCCATTTCCTAATTCCACAATGGCTTTATATTTAAAACATTTATCAGACACTCTTATCGAAAGCAACTTCCATTTCCAAAGTTCAGGGACAGTTCCTTGGCAGCAAATCAGGGTTAAAAGTCTTGTTCAGGACATCAGTGATAATAGTGTTGGAGGTAGAATTTGAACCTACAACCTCTTGGTCTGAAGGACAGCACACTACCACCTCTGACAGTGAGCTTTTACAGGTACTACTATTCACACGATATTCTGATTGGTACTTTTTAGAGAAAAGGGTTTACCTGCAGGTCATTGTGCTGACAAAAGCTTTCTGTCACTTTGAAATACTTTTTTGTCCTACAGTTCAAGAGGTTAAAGTGTTCTTTTCAACTGTGTTATATTTTATATTTCTCTCTTTATTAAGGTTAAATTGTACCACATTCATAGTTCAAAAAAGTGTATTTTTTGCATTTTCTTCACAATGAATGCTGCATAAGAGACGCCGTTCACGTCCGTGTAGCGAGGAAGAAAGTAGGAAGTGTAAGAAAAGACAGACGCAGGTGATTGTACGCAGGTGAAAAGGGCATCCTCCTGTCGAGGGCTTTTTTTTTGTAATTAAAGGCAGGCGACACAACGGCTCGGAGGAACGTTCCGGAGAGAACCACCTGTCTGTTTGACTGCTTTGTCGCGCCAATCCGACAGGGAAAAACGTCGGGGTTAATTAACGAATCCGTAGCCTTTTCCGTTCGGTCGGTGCAAGGTAAACCTGGGGGGGAATTGCAATTAAGGTGGCAGTTTCGCGATCAAAATTAGTGTCCCTCGTTCCCCCTCCACTTTTCAACATCGTTAAGAGACGGCTCGAGTACCTTTTCCGGAGTGGGTCCCTTGTATGAAATGTGGTTTTTATCACATCACAAGTCTTTCTTTGGCATTGTGAGGGTTTATTAAAATGAAAATGCACAGCTCTATTTCATCTCGAGCTCACGAGCCGCATTAGCTATTCTCGCCGAGTCCATTGAGAACCGTGTGCCGAAAGTTTGACAACATAGCCTTGAGTCGCACATTTCTGAGCCAAGATATGCAAAGCAGCGCATAATCGTGACCGGCGGATCAAATATGAATATTTATGTTTGCATATTTATTAGTGAGGAGCGGTAAAAAAAACCAGTACAGAATAATTAACTTTGTGTACATGTTTTGCTCAATGAGTTAAGCAACCAGTTTTACTATGCCCTTAAATTAGCACATATTAGTCGTCTAGGGATAAGAAAGGCAAAAAGAGTCAGAGAAAAATTACTGTACAACACACACTAACATCCAGTTTGAGGAACGTGGTTCACCTAACTTATTCATTTATTCCTTGATTCTTGGATGCAGGCATTAAAAGTAATTATTTGTCATTGCGAACGCGGCACAGCACACAGTGCGCCACAACAAAATGCCACCTCTGCGTTTGACCTGTCCATAAAGGAGCAGTGGGTGCCCATGCAGCAGTGCTTAGGAATGGTACCTTTAGAACCCTTGAGATAATATTTATTTAAGTACGGCACTGGTTTCAATCCATTGTGATGGTCGTTTGCACCCACATGCTCGAAGGAAGCGACTTTGTTTTGGGAAGATACTCACTGACTTTCCTGATGTCCAGCACTTTAGCTTTTGCCACTGCCTAACCCTGTTGGAAAAGAAACCAATTGAAACCTCAGACCATCGTTTCCCAGTTTTATCGATTTTTTGTCTTGGCCTGGCCAAAAAAACATTCCTCCAAACTCCTCTGTCAAATCAGATCATTTTGGCTTGTGATTGAACGGATATTAACGCAATATTGATTGCGGTCGAGGGGTCAGAACCCTTAAGTGCCCCTCAGGCAACCCTCTTATTCACTTTATTATCAGATATTTAGCAGATTATTGTTGCGAGGTCTGAGAAATATTTGTGCTTCAGTGTACACAAGGATTTAAGCTTTCTACTTGCTGGTCATCTGCTGGTTACTGTTGGTCATGATGGTCCAAGTTGAGTTGGTTTGGCACCAAAAAAATCACCTTAAATGGTTCCATAAAACAGATTAAACTTGGACCACAGTGGTGACAAGACATAACCAGCACTCTGGACCAATTTTTTGTGGCTTATGACCGTGACGTTAATATCGTGTTTTTGTTTAAACCGGTTTGAGAACCGTGACGCCCCGATTCAGTCGCTATATTTAAATGCGTGTAGTGTTGAGGCATCAGTAGCAAAAAAGGTAAATCAGAGTCGACCGCTCAGATGTCCCCGGTCACCATCATGTCATGTAAAAAATTCCCTCAAGCTCTCCCGAAAGGTCTTTCTGTTAGTTTACATCACACTAAGTGCTTGTCATGGCACGTATGAGTTGGCACTGACCACCTCTCCCCTGGCACAACCTGACCCCGATCGGGCTCGTATAAACCCATGTAAAACTCACCAAGGCCTGTCAGGCTTCATACAGATCCATCGGAAAAGTCTCAAAAAGCCCCTGGGAAGGTTTCAAACCGACTTCCGGCCTCTGGCGAGTCAGACGTTCGCCAAAGGCATTACGATACCAGACCGGCATCGTGCACACCCAAAAAAGAAAAAATTAAAATGTGGAGAAAATAGATTCTTACTCCAGCTAACTTTCAAAGAAAGCCTTGTGCAAAATCCTTTATTGTTATCCCATACAATATTCTCTTCATTAGCTCTTCTTTTTCTGGCCTCCTTCCAAGTTGACGGTATTACACTGATCATGATAAAAGAATTTCAGCTCGTTGAGGCGTCCTTGGCTATAGTGTTTTTTGTCAACAGTCCAACTGCAATGCTTATTTTTGGGTCAAAAATTCTTTATTTTGACCACAAGGGGATACCACCATTTATTTTTTCCTTATTTTGGCAACAAGGGAACACGACATTAACGATTTCATTGCATATATTGGCCACAAGAGGGCACTGCCATTAAGGTTGTCACTCCCTATTTTGGCCACAAGGGGGCATCTTCATTATGGTTATAATTCCCTGTTTTAAAGTTTAGGCAAAATATTTCTAATAATAATTAATAATACAAATATTTTACTTTAGTATTTCTCAAGTAGCATTCTCTTGGAGAAGTTTTCTTTGTGAAGATTTTTTTTTTATTTTTACACAAATTTGGATTGAACAACTTTATACACCACTGTGTACATGTACATTGCTTTGTGAAAGTTTCACGCTCGACTCGAATTTTAGTCGTCTAAAACTGAAGGTCTCAAGCTTTTTTTTTTTCCCTTTCCCCGCAGTGCCGCTGTGCATCTTTGAAATCACGAAAACTAGCGCCAAAGCGTGAATTCAATTAGAAGCATGCTAATCTAATGAATTCAAAAGAGCCACGGTCCTGGAGTAAATAACGCCTTGAGAGGTGCTTTTTTGTATTTCTTCCTTTCTTTTATTTTTTTCCCTGCCGCACACCTCAAAGGTGACTTCCACGCGGGGAGCTTTTTTGACCGCGCTCGGCCCCGGCTAAGGCCTCGTCGGCAGTGAGATAATTAATGCAGACTCCCAGCGGAAAACAAGCGCTTTTAATAAGATATGCGCTGCCCTTCTGACATTTGTGTGGGAGCCCGTGTGTGTGAGGCGAGCCAGCTCTCAGAAATAGCAACTGCCAGAGAGCTGCGCTCAGTGCCAAGAAACTGTGTGTGTGTGTTCGTGTGTGTGTGTGAGAGAGAGAGAGAATATTCAAAGTTTGTGAATAAATAAATTAGTAATTAGGTATATGTTAAGAAAGGCAGATTTGTATTAAAAACTAATGTAACTATATGTCTTATATCTTCAGTGGAAGATCCTCACAACGATAGCTATGAGTGTGATGAGTGTGTGTGTGTGTGTGTGCGTAACTGAATGCTAAATCCCCTCGCTGTCTTCATTACACACGGCCCGTCTCTGCAGCATTAGCCGAACGCGAACATTGTTGATGGCGGTTGTTGCTTCAAATCTTCACGCGTGTCCGTCAGCAACGGCGCGAAGAGAAACTCAATTCCGCGTTCTCCTTTCCCCGTTTTCTCCTCGTTCATCACCGCTTTAGCCCCTTTTTGCAACGTGTCTAACTCCATATAATGCGTCTTTTGTTCGCTCGTTTCTCTCGTGTCTTTCTGCGCTCTCTAAAAAAAAACAAACTGTCAAAATCTGAAACGATTCCTTGCTTTACTTCTGCCGAGAAGAAGAGTCTCAGCTAATTGGTGACAAGTTTCCTTGTAGATGAAAGAAAAGTTAAAGGGCCGATCTGCCGAAAGAAGCTAATGGTGCTAATGATGAACGGAATCCGATAATAAGCGCAACGTTTTTTGGCTATAAGGCCGCATTCAAGCCGATCTAGAGGTTAATTGAAGACATTTCAGGTTCTAAAGTCCTCGCAATAAGTAGCATTTATTCATATAAAAATCACAAACAGCATTCCTGGCAACATGCCTCTGAAAAGGATTGAGTCGTTATTTGTTACTTGTTCACAATTAGCAAAGATTTGACAAATGCGATGCTGGTTCCACGTCTCTTTTTATTTCTGAATTGGTTTTAATTAAATTGTAAGGATTAAAAACTTGCTGAAATGAGTTTGGTTCTCTTTCTCTGTCATAACAAAAATTCTCAGGAGAGTTGATCCTCGATACGAAGCAAAGCAGAATATTTTTTCTCTTTCTTCAATAACTGAACTAAACTTAGGACAATTAACGTCAAAAGCATGAACGCATGAATACACAAAAATAAACCGAGAAAATATCAGTTGCTTTGTCCTCAAATTGTAGGTAAAAGGAGGCCACGTTGCCCCTCATTAAGGTGGCAATCAAAATATCTGCAATTTATAGACAGCAGCATTAGCTTCTTTGTGTGGAGTGGCCTTTTGAGATTTGACCGACACAATCTAATGCGTCTGAGTTATCGGAAAATGTCCTGAAGAAAATAATATGGTTCATTGGGTCCATTTGCTTGCAAAGATATTTAGGCTGGTTTGCCAGGCCAGGTTGGTTTTGGTACCGGAACCATTGTGAAGGGCTTCAAATCACATTGCAAGCTAGTTTCCAAACCGTCTTCATGGGTTCCACAACTCATCTAAAGCTGGTCAATTGATTTGGTACCAAAAACATCGGAGAGCGTTCCAAAATACTATTTAATATGGTTTGTAAGATTTGTTTTGGTACAAGAGCATCGCTAAGGATAGTTTGCCAGGTTGGTTTGGTACCAAAACCATTTTTAAAGGGTTCCAAAACAAAGCTAAATATGAATTGGGAATCAAAACCACGGTTCAAAATGCATCACCGAATGGTTGAATCTGGTCTGCCAAAATGGTTTGTGCTAAAACCATCTTCACCAGTTGCAAAGGACATCTCAAGATGGGTTGCCAAGTTGGTTTTATACCAAACCCATCATGAAGGGTTCCAAAGCAGATTAAATGGGTTTGCCATGTTGGTTTGCTACCGAAGTCTTCTATAATCAATCGAAAATGTCCGACTTGCTTTTCCAGCTCGTTTTGATACCAAAACAAATTACAAAACACAGTTTAAGTTGGTCTGCCAAATTGACTTGGTACCAAAACACATTTTAAGATGGTTTTGCCTAACTGGTTTGGCTCCAAAACAATCTTCTAGCGTTCCAAGGCAAATCTTAAGCTAGTTTGCCAAAATGGTTGGGTACCAAAACCATCTTCAAGGGGTCCAAACCACAGCTTACGTTCTTCCCAATTAAAATAGCTTCGTATGGAGCAAATTATTATTGTGACCATGAAAGCGGCAATGCGTTTGCTTCCCTGTAGTGTGATGTTTAATTTTTTCTTACAAGAGTTATATCGCTCTATAACTTTTGTCTTCTTTGTCTAACCGGAGTAGTTTTTTTTGCCATGTACATGTCTCTCTAGGGTCAGACCCAACTAGACTGAAGTCTCATGCATTGTTTAAGGTTTCTCCAAACTCCCTTCATGTGCTTTCAGCCCACAGACTTTCCCTGAAGGTCTGGGTGGGGGGGGAGTTACATGCCGTTTGCGCTTCAGGGCTCTGAGGTACTTTTCAGGACAGCGAGGCACCTGGGAGGTTCTGAGAGGAAATCGTCTGCCTCTTCTAATAGAGTTGATTTGACACATGAAGAGGAACTGGCAGAATGAAAGAGAGAGAGAGGTAAAAAGAGAGGAGGTGGAATGCCAGAGTAACAGCAGCCCGTTCCCTGCGGTCCAGACAATTTTGTCTGATCTGGCGTCTCTGGACTCGGCAAGCTGTGTCCTGACCTTCGTCTCCACGGACTTCCGTGAGCAGAGTTTCGCTTTGTGAGACGGCGAACGCGGTTCAAAGCAAGATTAGCAGCGTTCTGGAAGTGTTCCGGCTAGAAATGCCATTTGCCTGGTCCAGTGCAAAACACTAAGTGTTGGTCGTCTCTTGAAGGAGAACTTCGGTCAATTTCAACATTTAGCTCTATTTTTTGGTGTCACGGAGCGCTGTCAGTAGCACCTACACCGACTTACGCTCCTTCTAGCGCTGGCACACCGGTGCCTGTAACGCTAACCACTTTTGGCTCTCGCAATATTTGCACATGCTCATGCAAAACTTGCAATTTTCGTTTTATCACCCCGTAAAACGTCTTTTTCACGTCTGAGCTTGTGTGCAACCAACAAAAGTGTAGACTTGTTGGTCAGTCTGGTTGTGTAGACACTCATTTCTTGATCATTAGTTCTTAAAATAACATTGAAATACTGCATCTGACTTTTAATGAGGGTTATGGAAATCAATCGCATAATGTATTCATCACGTGGACGATTCTACACCGATGTGATGGCAGACCGTAATCGGTTATAACGGGTTTTATCAACCGGCACTCCGCTGCCCCTAGTGGTCTGCGCCATGACATGCAATCCAGTTTCACTACTGAAACCACGTTTAAATTTATTTTATTTTATTTTTTTCATTTTTTTTAAACATTTCCAGATGATTTGGGCAACTTTATGATTAATGAATGTAATATCTAGAAATATCTACTCAGAGTGGTGGTCTCTGGGTTCGTCGACGAATCATTTGTCCGCTACTTTAAAACTGCACTGAGCCAACAAGGGCCATGACGCCTTTTTTTTTTTTTCTCATCCCACAGTCCATTGCTAGTTAAACAACGCGGACACGAAACGGTAAAGTGAACACTGTGCAGGCGTCAAACCGACTAAAACACTTGGGGATTCGCTTTGCGCTTGGTTGCGTTAGGTGTAAGACAAAGTCATAACGCTTGCTGATATAAATATGACAGCCACGCTGATGAGTAATGCAGCTCACGGAAGCATTTTCAGAGCTTTTTTACACTCGCAAACATTATTAATAAATGAGGAAGATGGGGGGGGGAGAAAACACAACCTTAAGGAAAGCGTGTGTGGGAGGGAGGGAGCGCATCAGCGTTTGATAAATAAACGCATTAATCATCCTCTTTTGTTCAAAGAGAGAGACATCCTCCTGTCTCGCACAAAAGCCTCAGCGCTTTGTCTCAAATTTGAGCAAAACTTTACATGGAAAGTGTTGGCGGAGCGATGCGCGTGTGACGTCAGTACGAGCTTACTTCAGTCGTGGAGGAAAATGAAAAGATCTTTATGAAATTATCATCTCTCTCCGAATTCCTTCTCCTGCAAATAAGTTCATGCTGCATTACTTCAGGCCTCAACTGCAGCCAATGATCATGATTATAACGAGAGAGAGAAGGATGTGATGGACTGCATTGTTAAAGCCCTTTAACAAAACGCTCTGTAATCAGTCCGTGTTCTTCATCCTTGCACATTTTGGATCACGTTACACCGGCATTGTCATTCCTTTACCTGTTTCCTGTCTTAACAGCAGATTTTTATTTCTAGAGATGGTCAGCTCGATACTAAGCATCAGTGACTCACTTCTCTGTTCAGTAGTTTTAAATTAATTTTCATTGATTTTGCAGCATTTGTTCAACAATATTCATATGTTTGCTGACTAAATGGGCATTTCTTGAAGAAGTTGTTAAAAAAAATAAGTTAAAAAGGAGAAATGATAATGAATGTGTGAAGATGTTTCTGCTGATTAAAGGTGATCGTCATCATTTTTGGAGTAAAAAGGGAAATTTGAGAATTGGGCATAATTTTGAAAATGAGCAAATGAAAACATACAACACATATCGTTACATTCATGAGTCCTACAGTTTATCAATCCATTCATCAGTCAGGTACACTGCCCTCCAAAAGTTTGGAAACGCCCCCGGCAAAGTGGGGTTTTGGACGATATCAGCATAAATCCTCATCATTTTTTGGAGCAAATACATTAAAGTAACTTGACGTTATCTTTGGATACCAGCAATAATCATTTTTATTTTGATTACATAATAATGGCAGTATATCCATGTCAGAGTCAGACGTGCCCCTTTGCCAGCTGTGATGTCTGGTTACTGGTTTAAACTTGGCCCAGGTTTTTAAAAGATTTTTGGGTCAGCACACCTTAATAGCTTCAACAACTGATTGGTTCATTGACCACTCGGACACCCAGATTATGCAGAGCTGTAACAGCTGCTAATGGTGGATATTTTGATGAATCCAGAATTGAAGTATTTTCTATGTATAAACTGTTTAATAAACTGTTTATGTAATAAAATATGTTTTGGTAGTTTGTGTTGTCTCTTATCAGTGCATTCACGGCAATACCGTCCAAAACCCCACTTTGCCAGGGGCGTTTCCAAACTTTTGGAGGGCTGTGTACGTACATAGATGGATGGATGGATTGATCGATCGACAGATATATGGATAGAAATATAATTTTATTTGATACTTAGTGTTGTTATATTTCACTCAAGTTCATATTTTGCCACTGCTCTCATGCAGCCCTGTGTTAATATTTTACCATAAGCTCCTGACTAATCGTACTCTCGCTCCTCACACCGTCCACTCACTAATCTGACTATGTGCTATTATGACACTCAGTCAGACGATGGCGTACCGTGATGAAAATGAACGGTTGCTCCGGTCGTCATAGTGACGCAGGTCGGAGGAGAGCCAAGTGCTGGGATGAAAATTTAGGCCGTAATGCGCAATGAGTCGACCGGAGCTCGTTTCACACAAACCACACCTTATAATGATACCGTTTCCTGTGAGCGGTTCATGAGACTTGTTAATATATATATTTTTTAAAAAGCACAGCACCTTCCCACAGTGCACTTCAGCTTGGCGACCTTCATAACAGCGTGAGTCAGATTTCATGACGCGGCCAACGTCTCGTCAAACTTTTGACGATTTTAATTAAAGAACGTTTAAAGTTTCGTTGGATGGGATTTTGGAGAAATGAAGTAAGAAATCTTTTGATGGTTTGAAACGCTTTTAGAAAAATAAGAGCTATTTGTCTTGAAGTTTTACTCTGAGGGCCTGTTAACACGCATGCAGATATTTTTTTAAATACATTTGGGCCTTTCGTTTACATGTATCTACAGCATCCAGCGTTTTGAAAAATCTTCACTTTGGAGGGTGTTTGAAGAGGCTAAAACTCATTTCACGTGTTAACAGAAGGCCCAAATGTATAAACATTAAAAAAAATGTGTTTATAAAAAATATCTGCATACATGTAAACAGGTCATAAGACAAACACGGTACGCCACGAAACACATGCGTATGCTGAAACAGCCGGTTTTTGTACTTGTTACGTTCGAAAATTTACTAGATATTATTTGATCAGCTGAATATAACAATCAGTCCTGAAAGTTTGGAATTTTTTAAAATGGAAAAATCAGAAATCTTCTTATGTTTTAGCATATTTTTGCACTTCTATTATCATAATATTTTTAAGGGTTATCTATTTTTTTTGCTTTCTTCGTCTCCTTTTTCTTCTTTCATCTTTCTTTTCTTCTTCTTTTTCTTTAAATGATGTAATATAATTTTTTTCCTTCTTTTTCTTCTTTGTCTACTTCTTATTGTTGCTCTTTAGCAAAAATTCAGCTAAAACCTGCTTGCTAGTTGAAAACTGTTGTTATAACACTTAAGATTCCTCTCGTCCTCCTCCTCCATTTTTCTTCTTGAGCTGCCCAGGGGGATGTTAGAAGAGTGTTGGCCAGCAGCGGACGTTTTTATCGGACCATTTTTATCATCTGGCCTCTCGCTCCTGACCTCCGTTTCTGCCATCCGGAAAAAAGATCAGGAGCAGAGACAAGATGAAGACTGTGGAATGGGGGGGGGGGGGGAATAGAAACGAGTGAGAATTTCACTGAAGGTTACGTTTGAAACGGGGTCGTTTGAAGTGCTTTCAGCGGCACAAAGAGACGCAATCGGGGTTTGTTTAGCGCGAGCTGCTGTTTGTGTGTTTGTCGGCGTGTCGACGGGGGAAAGAACACGAAAATCTCGTTCCTGCAACTCATGAGGGAAAAACTCCTCGATTTTCCCACCACAGTTTAGATTACAGCGCGTTTCATCATGGGGTTTATCAACACGTTTCATGTTGGAAATCTCTGTCAGAGGCCAGGCTTTAGGATTTTTCCCTGTCGATGCTTGAAATTATCTCTCTATCACACACTTCCTGTCTGTTTCTCTCTTAATTCCAGACGGACGTAGCTGCCCTCTCTTGGAACAGGTCCATGAAGGAGGGGTGGAAGTATTTGGAGAGAAGGGAGATGCTGTCGGATAAGGCTCCTGATGCTGCTAATTACTGAACTCACAGCATGGAGGGATAGATAGATAGATAGATAGATAGATAGATAGATAGATAGATAGATAGATGAATGTATAGATAGATAGATAGATAGATAGATAGATAGATAGATAGATAGATAGATAGTAATAGATAGATAGATAGATAGATAGATAGATAGATAGATAGATAGATAGATGAATGTATAGATAGATAGATAGATAGATAGATAGATAGATAGATAGATAGATAGATGTACAGTGAGAGTTGTCCAGTGTGTAACAGGTTACAAGTCAAACAGTCGTAACACCGTTCTCTTTCTGTCCCAACAAGCTGCAAAACATCTCCACTGGTGCCGAGGCTTCATATGACCTCTTGTAACGGCGGCTAACACCAGGTCTGAACATCACCGGGTCTGAACATCACCGGGTCTGAACATCACCGTCCTCTTTGCATAAAACTCCGTAACGGCAGGGCAATAAACGAGAGTGCTGATTGGCCAACGCCTCGCAGAGCACTTCACGCTTAATCGTTGCTCGCTTGGTCCTGCCCATCACTCTTCCCTCCTGCCTGGTTTTACTGCCCCCATCACGCCGTTAAAACCCCTGCCACCCTTCTCCGATGGAGCACTAAATGGCTTTCTAGCTCAGACACCGCTCTGTCAAGCTCCCTCTCTCTCCCTTCATCGCTGTCTCAAGTCGCTCTCTCACTTTCCTGTTTGCCCTCATTCTGTCTTTCTTTGTTCCCTGAAATGAACATAAAATTTACATTTAAATGTAAATCCATCCAGGAATCAATTCTTTCATGTAAATTCATCAATTTTTTTCATTCATCCATTCATCTCAGAATCTATCTACAGTTGTGGTCAGAAGTTTACATTCACTCATCATGGGTATGACTATCATATTCATTTTAAGCTTTTAATGATTTATTTGAACCATTCTTTTTCCATGGCAGAATGTTTACATGACACACAACTTCAATGATTTTTTTAAAACATGAACTGGGTGCACAAGATTGAATTTATTAAGGATTGTCTATAATCAACACAGGGTCAAAATTATATACACAGGCTCAAATACTATATACATACATCCTAACTAATATTTAGTTAAATGCCCCTTAACAAGTTTTACCGCGATCACACGCTTTTTGTAGCCATCACCAAGCTTCGGGCATTATTCTGGCTGGATATTCGACCACTCCTCTTGACAGTATTGATACAGTTCATTTAAATTGGTTGGTTTCCTTGCACGGACCTTGCTTTTAAGCATAGTCCAAAAATTTTCAATAGGGTCGAGGTCGGGGCTTTGAGAAGGCCATTCCAGATGCTTAATTAGAAGTAACCAGTTTTGATGTGTGTTTGGGATCTTGTTGGAACACCCAACTGTGTCCAAGTTTCAAGCGTCTAGCTGTTGTTTTAGTTTCTTCATTATTCCGTCCACTTTGTGCAATGCACCAGTGCCACTGGCAGCGAAACAGCCCCAGAGCATGATACTTCCACCACCATGTTTGACAGTTGGTACTGTGTTCTTAGGCTTGAAAGCCTTACCTTGACTCCTCCAAACGTACTTCTTGGCGTTGTGTCCAAATAGCTCAATCTTTGTCTCATCTGACCATAAAATTCTCCTCCAGAACGATTATGGCTTGTCTATGTGGACAGCTGCAAATTTTAGTCAAGCTTGAAGGTGTCCAGCAGCTTCCAGTTCATGGCAGGCTTGAGCCTTGGTGGTCCTTGGCTTGTTCTTGAACATCCTAACCAGTTTCCTTTCATCTGAGAGTGACAGTTTGGGTCTTCTTCCAGGCCTTGGCAAAGTGGTGACATATCTGAATAACTTGTACTTATACAATTGTTTGAACTGATGATCTTGGAATCTGCAGTTGTTTAGAGATGGCTCCAAGAGACTTCCCCAACTTGCGTAAATCTACAATTCTCATTCTTAGATCTTCACTGAGTTCCTTGGACTTTCCCATTGTTCTGAGAATTGGTCAATCCAATGAATGCTGTCAAGCTCATCCTTTTTCATGCTGGCAAAGAGAACCTAGCAGCTGCAGTTAATCATGATCACTAACGAGAAGTTAACAGGCCTTGGCCTTGTCAAGTTAAGACATTCTAGAATCTTCAGCACCACTTAATAAAGGATTTAGCTGGGACTTATGTATATAGTATTTGAGCCTGTATGTATAACATTTTGACCTTGTGTTGGTTATAGACAACCCTTAATAAATTCAATCTTGTGCATCCAATTCATGTTTTAAAAAATCATTGAAGTTGTGTGTCATGTAAACATTCTGCCATGGGGAAAAGATCAGTTCAAATAAATCATTAAAAGCATAAAATGAATATGACAGTCATACCCATGATGAATGTATGTAAACTTCTGACCACAACTGTATATGCATAAATGTAAACATGTAAACATAATGTAATTATACCTTCTTCTCCCCAACTTTGGTCTACATCTCTTTTTATCCCTCCGTTTCTCCCTCCATTCCTCCTCAAGACGTCCTGCTTTCCCGAAAGTCTTCCGAGCTGTACAGTTTGCCACAGTATTTGTCAAGAATTTTTTTTTTTGTCATGATCAAGTCTCTTGGCCCGGATTTGGTCTAAACGAGGGCTGCTCTCGTCCGGTTTGGTCCGTTTTAGGATTTACAAGCCTGCCGTTGCACCTTGTAGCCTCTGAAAGCACTGCGGTGGAAATTGAAATCTTTAAACAGCTGCAATACGAGGGGTATATAAGGCTTTATGTATATGGCAGGAATCCAGTCACTTCACTGAAGAGCTTTACGACTGGGAGAGAGGGAAAAGGGAGAGAAAAGAAAGAAGAGAATTAAGAGAAAGAGCTCAACAGATTTTACTCTGTTTTTACATTTCCAGCGTTTATCAGACGAGACATTTACTGAGGATTTGTCAAGTTTACTGGAACGATGTTGGGTTAAGAGCCGTGTACAGTCAACCTTTCTTTTAGTCATACTATGTTTTGACCATAGAAGCCCACTAATATCAGTTGTGTGTGTTGGTGCAGTTTGGGGGGAGCATGGGGCCCAAAATGATTTTCTTTCAGTGGGCCCAAAATTGCTAGCGGCGCCCCTAACCGTAGCAACACGTCTATCGACTACAACAACACAGTGTTATGTACACAAGTTAGACACAAACAATAATATAGTGTGAAAAAATTACAGTCTTTATACAGAGTAGCCATGTTGGACAATGAACTCAGGGTTCTCTGTGCTGCTCCCAGATATTTGGTCGGATGTCAGAGAAACGAGCCGGGAGCATGTCGTCACTTCCGGCTTCAGCCCTCAGAAAACGACTTGGAAACTGTGCAACAACGGCAAATGGAACGCACCATAAAGATAAATGGGTTCAGTTCATGGTCGGAACTTAACAAGTTCCCCAACCAGAACGGCATCATTTTGTGGCAAAAGTGTAAGCGCCCTTCCTGATGCTCTCTGAGGGACCTTTCATTGCCCTGTTAGCTTGGATCAGCTTCTTTTGTGCGAAAACTGGAAGTGTGTTCAAATGAAGTCTGTAAACATGCAACAGAAGAAAATAAACAGTGTATTTATCATGCTGTTTCACAACTCTCAGCCGACTTGTAGCAATTAGAAGTGGAGTGTTGATGTGGAAAAAATACAAGAAAGAGAAGTTCGGCCACAACAAACGCTTCAGTTTTCTCAGCAGCGTTGCGGGCCGGGATTTTATTGCTCTTGTTATCCCCGTTCCTCTCCGAGTCCTTTTTAATTTCCGCCTGGGCAGGTCGCGCCCGGTTTCTCCTGCTGTTTCGCTCACTAACGAACGACAAACAGCAGAAGGGAGTCTTTTTTAAAACCGTTGTTAGAACAGGAAAAAAAGGACTGGCTTTAGTTGAGGACTTGTTTTTGGGGGTCCCCAGTTTGCCCAGAAAGCATGTGACAGTTCTCCTTTAACGGCAAATAAAATACGGAATAGCGAATAGTCTTGAATACGTGATCATACGAGCGAGTGCCGGCAAACGCCAGTTTGGCTGTCAGCGTTTTCCAGCGAACGTCAGCAACGGAGCAGGCTTCCATTTGCTGATGTTATTGCATGACTTCTAACTTCTGCTCTTAAACTGCGTTTTGAGACAGGCGGGCGAATCTGATCAAAGACGATCGCTTTTTGCTCAGAGTCAAAACAGACCTAAAAGAAAAGGTTCGGAGGAGAAGATCTTTTCTGTATTTCATTAAGAGCCACTTTTTTAACTGGTAAAAGAAGTTTGGAAAACGATTCCTTACCAACAAAATATGCGAGTCAACTGATTATATTGAAAACTGACAGAGAACGAACGCCAAGTCACATTCACATTTACGCCATTTAGCAGACGCTCTTATCCAGAGCGACTTCTGTTCCCCTTATTTCAGGGACAGTCTTAG
This sequence comes from Distichodus sexfasciatus, assembly GCA_032718565.1. Taxonomy (NCBI): domain Eukaryota; kingdom Metazoa; phylum Chordata; class Actinopteri; order Characiformes; family Distichodontidae; genus Distichodus; species Distichodus sexfasciatus. Next base: position 21,903 of record JAVGVS010001364.1, read on the forward strand.
GGACAGATTCTTTAATAATAAATTCAAATGAAGGGAACGAAACCACTATTATTTTTATTAAGCATTTTGTTATTTTTCAAGGTAAATGTGAGTGTTATCACACGTTTCCTGAGGCTTCTAAACGTAAAACAAGGAAGCGAGTTTACTCAACGTTTTGCGGGAAAGGACAAAGATTGGTCGGAAATGTTGCGTAGATTGGTCAAAATTAGTAAGGATTTGGCCGGGATTGGCTGAATTGGTGTTAATAGTTAACTAGCTAGCTACTGTATTGAAGCGGCAGCTTGACGTTAGATTAGCTACTTTGAATCAGAAGTAGCATTTTAAAAGTAGCTACGCCAACACTGGCTGCACCGAAACCAGCTCGACTTTTCCGAGTCGAGTCAATTAAAGAGATTTCGCTTCTCCCCTCTCTCTTCATCGAGGCAAACATTAACAAGACGTACTTAATTCTCCCCCTCTCTCTCTCTCTCTCTCTCTCTCTCTCTCTCTCTCTTTCTTTCATTCCTTCTTCATTTTGTTACCTCTTCCATTATTAGCCTGGCATGCGAGGTGCTGGCAGCCGTGGCACAAAAAAATGCCAAGCGCGATAATTGAACGAGGAGGGGAGAAGATGGAGAAGGGAAAAAACGCAAGAAAAGCATCTTTTCAATCAGAGAGGAGGCGAAGACTTTTTCGGCGCATTGTGTGGATGTGCTTGGAGACGGGATCGCGAAACAAAGAACGTCGACACGTAAGCGCTATAATGCGGCGAGAAATCAGCGAAGGCCCTCGTCACATCCGTCTCCTGAAAGCGCCCCCCCCCCTTTTTTTTTTTTTTTCTCCAGCTTTCTTCCCTCTCTTTTCTCGCATGCCTCACCCCCTCTCTCCCTTTGTACCAGCTTTGACAGGGGAACAGAGGTGTGTGGAATGAAGAATTTTGTTCATACACAGCTTTTTTCCAGCCCCTCCCTCCCCAAAAAGTCTATAAATAAATAAATAAACTCAACCCGAAACGCTTTACGGAGGAGTTCTTCGCTTGGGAAAGCGCTTTAGGCCTCATTTTATCTAAACACGTTCACAAAACCCAACAATGGCGTCACACGCTTTTTTTCCCAAGCCTTTATGCAAACGAATGGCGGCAATAACGCGGTTTATGAGGACTCGAGCTCAGCTCTGGCAGTGAGCCTTTTATGATTCTCACCAACAAAGCCGAGGTTACGACGAGCAAGTAATAAGTGTGGCAGGTGTGTAAAAATCTTCTTTAGCCCTGGCTTTTAGAGCTGTATTGTTTTACTTGCTCTACTTTTTATGACGTTTGAAAACTCTTTGAACTCGTTTTGTGGGAAGAAAAATTTATATGTCTTGTGCAATATGAAGATTTATATATATCATGTTTTGTTGGATATATTTGAACCAGTTTGGTGCCTGTATGAGCTTTTCAGTTTATTACAATAATAATAATAATAATAAT